>OX638310.1:82582047-82870868 GCA_951812415.1 Beris morrisii | reverse complement strand
CATCCTCCATCCTCCATCCTCCATCCTCCATCCTCCATCCTCCATCCTCCATCCTCCATCCTCCATCCTCCATCCTCCATCCTCCATCCTCCATCCATCCACCATCCTCCATCCTCCATCCTCCATCCTCCATCCTCCATCCTCCATCCTCCATCCTCCATCCTCCATCCTCCATCCTCCATCCTCCATCCTCCATCCTCCATCCTCCATCCTCCATCCTCCATCCTCCATCCTCCATCCTCCATCCTCCATCCTCCATCCTCCATCCTCCATCCTCCATCCTCCATCCTCCATCCTCCATCCTCCATCCTCCATCCTCCATCCTCCATCCTCCATCCTCCATCCTCCATCCTCCATCCTCCATCCTCCATCCTCCATCCTCCATCCTCCATCCTCCATCCTCCATCCTCCATCCTCCATCCTCCATCCTCCATCCTCCATCCTCCATCCTCCATCCTCCATCCTCCATCCTCCATCCTCCATCCTCCATCCTCCATCCTCCATCCTCCATCCTCCATCCTCCATCCTCCATCCTCCATCCTCCATCCTCCATCCTCCATCCTCCATCCTCCATCCTCCATCCTCCATCCTCCATCCTCCATCCTCCATCCTCCATCCTCCATCCTCCATCCTCCATCCTCCATCCTCCATCCTCCATCCTCCATCCTCCATCCTCCATCCTCCATCCTCCATCCTCCATCCTCCATCCTCCATCCTCCATCCTCCATCCTCCATCCTCCATCCTCCATCCTCCATCCTCCATCCTCCATCCTCCATCCTCCATCCTCCATCCTCCATCCTCCATCCTCCATCCTCCATCCTCCATCCTCCATCCTCCATCCTCCATCCTCCATCCTCCATCCTCCATCCTCCATCCTCCATCCTCCATCCTCCATCCTCCATCCTCCATCCTCCATCCTCCATCCTCCATCCTCCATCCTCCATCCTCCATCCTCCATCCTCCATCCTCCATCCTCCATCCTCCATCCTCCATCCTCCATCCTCCATCCTCCATCCTCCATCCTCCATCCTCCATCCTCCATCCTCCATCCTCCATCCTCCATCCTCCATCCTCCATCCTCCATCCTCCATCCTCCATCCTCCATCCTCCATCCTCCATCCTCCATCCTCCATCCTCCATCCTCCATCCTCCATCCTCCATCCTCTATTCTCCATCCTCCATCCTCCATCCTCCATCTTCCATCCTCCATCCTCCATCCTCCATCCTCCATCCTCCATCCTCCATCCTCCATCCTCCATCCTCCATCCTCCATCCTCCATCCTCCATCCTCCATCCTCCATCCTCCATCCTCCATCCTCCATCCTCCATCCTCCATCCTCCATCCTCCATCCTCCATCCTCCATCCTCCATCCTCCATCCTCCATCCTCCATCCTCCATCCTCCATCCTCCATCCTCCATCCTCCATCCTCCATCCTCCATCCTCCATCCTCCATCCTCCATCCTCCATCCTCCATCCTCCATCCTCCATCCTCCATCCTCCATCCTCCATCCTCCATCCTCCATCCTCCATCCTCCATCCTCCATCCTCCATCCTCCATCCTCCATCCTCCATCCTCCATCCTCCATCCTCCATCCTCCATCCTCCATCCTCCATCCTCCATCCTCCATCCTCCATCCTCCATCCTCCATCCTCCATCCTCCATCCTCCATCCACCATCCACCATCATCCATCATCCATCCACCATCATTCATCCTCCATCGTCCATCGTCCATCGTCCATCGTCCATCGTCCATCGTCCATCGTCGATCGTCCATCGTCCATCGTCCATCGTCCATCGTCCATCGTCCATCGTCCATCGTCCATCGTCCATCGTCCATCGTCCATCGTCCATCGTCCATCGTCCATCGTCCATCGTCCATCGTCCATCGTCCATCGTCCATCGTCCATCGTCCATCGTCCATCGTCCATCGTCCATCGTCCATCGTCCATCGTCCATCGTCCATCGTCCATCGTCCATCGTCCATCGTCCATCGTCCATCGTCCATCGTCCATCGTCCATCGTCCATCGTCCATCGTCCATCGTCCATCGTCCATCGTCCATCGTCCATCGTCCATCGTCCATCGTCCATCGTCCATCGTCCATCGTTCATCGTCCATCGTCCATCGTCCATCGTCCATCGTCCATCGTCCATCGTCCATCGTCCATCGTCCATCGTCCATCGTCCATCGTCCATCGTCCATCGTCCATCGTCCATCGTCCATCGTCCATCGTCCATCGTCCATCGTCCATCGTCCATCGTCCATCGTCCATCGTCCATCGTCCATCGTCCATCGTCCATCGTCCATCGTCCATCGTCCATCGTCCATCGTCCATCGTCCATCGTCCATCGTCCATCGTCCATCGTCCATCGTCCATCGTCCATCGTCCATCGTCCATCGTCCATCGTCCATCGTCCATCGTCCATCGTCCATCGTCCATCGTCCATCGTCCATCGTCCATCGTCCATCGTCCATCGTCCATCGTCCATCGTCCATCGTCCATCGTCCATCGTCCATCGTCCATCGTCCATCGTCCATCGTCCATCGTCCATCGTCCATCGTCCATCGTCCATCGTCCATCGTCCATCGTCCATCGTCCATCGTCCATCGTCCATCGTCCATCGTCCATCGTCCATCGTCCATCGTCCATCGTCCATCGTCCATCGTCCATCGTCCATCGTCCATCGTCCATCGTCCATCGTCCATCGTCCATCGTCCATCGTCCATCGTCCATCGTCCATCGTCCATCGTCTATCGTCCATCGTCCATCGTCCATCGTTCATCGTCCATCGTCCATCGTCCATCGTCCATCCTTCATCGTCCATCCTCCATCATCCATCCTCCATCTTCCATTTTCCATCATCATCATCTGAAAGATCCGCGAACCTTAAAGATCCAGGAGCCGTGATGATCCGCGAACCGCAAACATCCGTCGAAATTTGTGCGCTGTGAAGATCTGCGAACCGCAAAGATCTGCAAAACACAAAGATCCGTAAAGATCTGCTGAGCCGTCGAGATCCGCGAACCGTAAAGATCCGTAAAGATCTGTTGAGCCGTCGAGATTCGCGAACCGCAAAGATCTGTAAAGATCTGCTGAGCCGTGGAGATCTGTTAAACCGTCAAGATCTGTTGAACCGTCGAGATCTGTTGAACCGTTGAACCGTAAAGATCCGTGGAGAAGATCTGGCTCAGTTGGATCTTCTACTTGAGCCGGTTCATTGAGCCGGCTCAGATCTGAGTTACCCATCTCTACTTCTCATACCATGGATTTACCGATCTATTTATTCTTTATTTACTTGGATCCAAATTGCACTAATTTACCAATCTACTCTTCTTTTCCTTGTACAATAAATTTCATACATTGTCATTTATATCTTCAAAGTAGACAGTCCTTTCCCTTCCGTTAAATTTTGAATTCGTTGTTTAAATCTACCATAATCTTCCATTACTCATTTACACTTTCCTTATTTAATGTGTAGGTGGTAGGTGCGAAATTGCATAGGTGTACTGTCCCAGACCCTTTCTTTCTTAATGTGCCTGCCTTCTTTCTCTAGAATACGCTCAATACAGTCATATATTTTTAGTTTTCTATCCTTTGCGGTTCTCGAAAAATATTGAATAATATTTTTTTTCTTTTCACCTTCTCCAGACATCGCCCCCTACAATCACACCTTCAAAATTGTTTTCCCTGCTAGAATTCTACTGGGCCTAACTCCTGTAAAATTTCTAAGATCATATCTGCTACTGTTGTTGCGATATAAAAATCTAATTTTTTGAAGGGAATAGCCCCTCACTTTTGTGCTTCACCACCCTCCTCAAAAAGTTCATGTTCAGTAGACTTTACTTGTAATCCTATATACAGAAACCAAATTTTATCTTCCTGCTGTAATTGGTTCGGAAAATATTGATGTCCAAAGTTTTTTACCCCCCACCTCGACACCCCACCACCCCCCATAAATTTTTTAGACTTTATCTAATCTTTCATTATCCCTTAAGATAACCACAAAGTTTCAACCTTAGTGAATATAAAATATTAGTGAATATAAAATATTAGTGAATATAAAATATTAGTGAATATAAAATATTCGTGAATATTTGATATCAGCGAATCCATAGGAATATGTGATATCAGTGAATACATACGAATATGGATATCTGACCTAATATATGGTAGGGAATATTCCAATATCATATCATGGGACCGATGGATGGTGATGGCGTGTCTTTAGGGGAGGGGGATGTGTAAGGGGGAGGAGGGGGAGCGTTTTAGATGAAAAATGTTGGTTCCTAGATCTCAGGAACCGCTTATGCTAAGAGGCTGAAATTTAAAACTTATGTAGAACTATGATCGTGGACCCAATTGCTTAAAAAATTGTCGATATAGGTTAAAGGGTGAGGGAGTGGGGGGAAAAATAATGTGTCCGAAATGCTTGAAAGCTGGGATTGAAACATTCTAAAATCCATATCTCCTGAACGGTTGATGTCAGAAGGTTGAAACTTTGTGGTTATCTTAAGGGATAATGGAAGATTAGATAAGGTCTAAAAAATTTATGGGGGGGTGGGGGGTGTCGAGGTGGGGGGTAAAAAACTTTGGACATCAATATCTTCCGAACCAATTACAGCAGGAAGATAAAATTTGGTTTCTGTATACAGGGTGTAACTAGTACTAAGGTTCAAACGAAAATGGGAGATAGAGGAACTTGTCCTGAGTAGAAAATCGTTTTAAACATACTCCCGTTTTTGCACCGTAAAGGAGATAGCGCGATTTTAAGGACGAAGGATTTTCATCGTACCTGTGATCACTGTTTGATCTCTAACTTATGCTGTACTTAGCGTAACGTAATAATTCTGAGCTCGTTGGAAAGGACACAAATTCTTCTTTCTAATTGCTATCAACTGTGTCAATCAGTGTTATACTTTTTGAGAAAAATTCATTTAAATGACACAAAAATAATAAAAAATTAAAAAAAATACAAAAAAGTTCTGTTTTCTCCAAGAAGGACCTGATTAACCACCAAATTTTATTACATTTTCGGAAAGCCCATAAAATTTCACTGTACGTTTGATAACAGAATTTCTTCATATTTGCAACAACAAGTGAATTCCCTGCACATGTTGGAAATACTGCTAAACATAGAATTTACCGCAAAACAGATGCAGTAATGAGCAACCATGTTAACAACACACGTATTGCTCTTATGTGTGGAAATTATGTTACAGGTATGTAAAAATATGACAACTAATTAGATAGCGTCCATTTAAGTAAATTAACTAACATCCATTTAAGTTAATTAAGTAATATCCATTTAAGTAGGGCGTGGAGTTTACCTGCTCCCTTAAGGAACAGGAATGACTTCTTCCTACGTAGATTTTTCTGCGATAGAAGCATCGGGAGGAAGCAGCAGCAAACAGAATGTCATAGACATCATTACGAGCAACATGGCAAGCAATAGGAGGTCTTTTACAACGGACGAAATGGCAGACATGCACTTCGTGTATGGGTTGTGCGACGGGAATACTAGGCGAGCCGAAAGAGTTTACCGGGAACGGTATCCGGACAGATCTCGGTACCCCCATTATCGGATGTTCATCAGCATTCATCGGAACCTTCGTGAACGAGGTACACTGCAGCCGTGGCGGAAAGCACAACATCCAGGACGGCGATACTCGGTACCTGTGGCCACGGAGGAGCGCATACTGCGCATCGCGGCTAGGAACCCCACGGTAAGCACCCGGCGCATCGGCCATCGATTAGGCATCAACCACATGCATTTATTTCGTCCTCACTATTATTAATCATACTCCTTCGGCGAATGACGGGTGCCAAACCAGATTTACTTGAAGGGAACATGCTTGATAACTGTTAGCCCCGCTCCTTTACAATTCAACCCATGAAGAAATTCTGTTATCGAACGTATAGTGAAATTTTATGGGCTTTCCGAAAATGTAATAAAAAATGGTGGTTAATCAGGTCCTTCTTGGAGAAAACATGACTTTTTATACTCTAGATGAAATCATATAGAGTATTATAAGTTTAATCCAGCCGAAAAGTTTGTAACGCATAGAACCAAGCCTCGGACGAAAAAAAGTTATATATTATTTTTTGTTTATTTGTGCCCAAAAACCTCAAATCCGCCTGACGTCCGTCCGTCCGTCCGTCCGTCCGTCCGTCCGTCCGTCCGTCCGTCCGTCTGTCCGTGAACACGATAACTCAAGAACGCCTTCACCTAGGATCTTGAAATTTTGAATCTAGATGTTTGGTTGAATTTGTAAGGCTAAGTTCGTTAACGGGCAAAATCGTCCTACTCCTTCTGGTAGCTGCCATACAAAATGTCCTTAAAACACGTGTTCAAGAATATTGGTCGATAACTCAAGAAGGGTTTAAGCTACGACTTTGAAATTTTGTATGTGCTATTTTTCCAATAGTTGAAGTTAAATATATGATTATGAAGAAAATCCTGTTAGTCCTTCGTGTAGCTGCCATACAAATATCCTGTCAAAATGTATTCACTTAATTTACGAAACTCACTATAACTCAAGTAATCTTTTAGCTACGAATTCGGAATTTTGTACAAGTTAGTTTTGAGTAAAAAGGAAGTTCGAGTATACTAATCAGCGAAATCCTTTTACTCCTTCTGGTAGCTGCCATACAAAATGTCCTTAAAACACGTGTTCAAGAATATTGGTCGATAACTTGAGAAAGGTTTAAGCTACGACATTGAAATTTTGTATGTGTTATTTTTCCAATAGTTGGAGCTAAATATATGATTATGAAGAAAATCCTGTTGGTCCTTCGTATAGCTGCCATACAAATATCCTGTCAAATAGCCTTCACTTAATTTACGGAACTCACTATAACTCAAGTATTATTTTAGCTATGAACTCGAAATTTTGTACAAATTAGTTTTGAGTGAAAACAAAGTTCGAGTTTACTAATCAGCGAAATCCTTTTACTCCTTCTGGTACCTGCCATACAAAATGTCCTTAAGACACGTGTTCAACAATATTTTTCGATAACTTTTGAACGCTTCAAGCTACGAATTTGAAATTTTGTACACGTTCATTTTTAAATGGTTTCAAGGAAAAGCATAAATATGTAAGGAATCGAGTGAGTCCTTCCTGCACCTCCCATGCGAAAGTCCTTCAAAAAGGACATTTTTGTTCGATGACTTACCCAGTTTAAGATATGAAATTAAACACTGAATATTGTCTTTTAGTTTTCAGTAGCAATCTAATGGCAGTCCTTAATAAAGGACATACAACATACACACGCGTAATTCTACTTTATCCCCAACTACAATATAAATCGGAGTTAAGTATTCATCTAGAGTATTATACGATTGGCTTGCAGCCGATCGTGACTGCAGTATGTTTTGTATTTTTTTTTAATTTTTTATTATTTTTGTGTCATTTAAATAAATTTTCTCAAAAAGTATAACACTGATTGACACAGTTGATAGCAATTAGAAAGAAGAATTTGTGTCCTTTCCAACGAGCCCAGAATTATTACGTTACGCTAAGTACAGCAGAAGTTAGAGATCAAACAGTGATCACAGGTACGATGAAAATCCTTCGTCCTTCAAATCGCGCTATCTCCTTAACGGTGCAAAAACGGGAGTATGTGTAGAACGATTTTCTACTCAGGACAAGTTCCTCTATCTCCCATTTTCGTTTGAACCTCAGTACTAGTTACACCCTGTATAGGATTACAAGTAAAGTCTACTGAACATGAACTTTTTGAGGAGGGTGGTGAAGCACAAAAGTGAGGGGCTATTCCCTTCAAAAAATTAGATTTTTATATCTCAAGAACAGTAGCAGATATGATCTTAGAAATTTTACCGGAGTTAGGCCCAGTAGACTTCTAGCAGGGAAAACAATTTTGAAGGTTTGATTGTAGGGGGCGATGTCTGGAGAAGGTGAAAAGGAGAAAATTATTATTTAATATTTTTCGAGAACTGCAAAGGATAGAAAACTAAAAATATATGACTGTATTGAGCGTATTCTAGAGAAAGAAGGCAGGCACTTTAAGAAGGAAAGTGTCTGGGAAAGTACACCTATACAATTTCGCACCTACCACCTACACATTAAATAAGGAAAGTGTAAATGAGTAATGGAAGAGTATGGTAGATTTATACAACGAATTCAACATTTATCGGAAGGGAAAGGACTGTCGGCTTCGAAGATATGAATGACAATGTATGAAATTTATTGTGTTAGGAAAAGAAGAGTAGATTGGTAAATTAGTGCAATGTGGATCCTAGTAAGTAAAGGAAAATTTGATTGCTAAATCTATGCGTTATATAAGGAGGAAAGGGTGGGTGTTTTCATATTTGGAAATAACACTTGTATTAAATATAACTTACATATATTGGACAATGAAGAGGATAGTAGAGTAAATCCGAGTGATTTCACACCTCGTAAGTTTGGGCAAGGGTAAATGGGGTAAGTTCGTAATGTTTAACATCTTTGTTAGTTTTGATTTTCATGTATTTTCGGTTTTGTGTTCATAGGTCTATACCGAGTTAAAAATTTTTTCAGCAATTAGATATTTTGCAATAAGCTGCTAATAATAGTGTATTTTCGCGATCATATTGACTTTTAAAATTTAAATACCGTAATGTTTTCTTTAGCTTAACTTCACCAAATATAGTTATAAATCTCTATTCGATGATCATTTCATGAAGATTGTTTTCCAACAAGCACCAGCTCAATATGATACAGTAGATATTAGTAATATTCAAATATTAGTTTAGATATTATAATACCGCGTAATGAATACATTCGTATTAGGTGATACCACCATATATCGGTTTGGACCCATCACTACATCTCATCATTAAACATGTTTCGGACTTCTACCCATAAAATAATAAAGTTGCGCACAGACTGTTGGCAGATTTTTTTTATATGCGTTCTGTGAGGATGTCATTGAATTGGTGAATGCGACTCGTTATCAGTTTTTGTCTCTTCTTTAATCATGCATCATGCTATTGCTATCTAATTCCCTCATCTCATTAAATAAAGAAACCAAGGTCAAATTTTTATAAGAATAATACTGCGTAGTGTCCTGTCTTGTTATAGATTGTCTTTGCTTGCAGTGTCCTGTAATTAGCGCGATTGACGCAGAGTCGCGACGACAATGGAAATTCGACATAGGAGAAAGATAACAGGACAACGTTTTGGAGCACTGAACTTGTAATGGAATGCCTAATTATACAATCGCAAAGATTTGCCTGCTGGATAAAACACTTGAGCACCACTGTCGTTGCGTCATTGTTGACAAGCGACAAATGATTTTCACCACGCAAGCGATACTCGAGTGGTGAATAGAAGATCACCAAAAGCTTCACGAGATGACGCGAGAAAAAAAGAAGATGAGTCGTAAAAGGAAATTGAAGAATAAATCAAACGTGAATATAGGGAAAACAAAAGGGAAGTTACTCTTTTTTTTTAAGAAAAGAATAAAGAAAGAAATAGGTAGGATATAAGTTAAAGTGCTGTTGCGGTTTAACCAAGAGTTAATCGTATTATTTTTTTTGTTGTTTCTTGGTTCGTTGTGATAGTTTTGTCTCAGGTATGTCCTGCAGTGCTTAGTGGAGCTCTTTATTTTCTTTTTAGACTACGTCCATGGAGCTCCGACGGCCCCTTCTTAAAAAGTTTTTACACTTTGGTTCAGGGGACATCGAAAATCGGCGGCGTCAGAGAGCCTCCATTTTATCCTTGTGAAGCTAAAGTTACGCGAATTGGGCAGTTTAATTTTTCTTTGAGTTGTTGGTTTTGGCGGCACGCGGTGCCAAGTGTAAAATTGTGGTAACGGTGGTTTCCCCGAAAAGCAACGGTCTTTCGGCCGTTAACCCTTTTGCCCAAGCCTCCTGGATAACGCTCAACCGCGTGATAATACAATACAGTTAGCGGTGCCTAAAAGTATGGAATTCTTTTTTGTGGTTCTTTCGTGTATGGTTAAGTTCTTTTTATACTCTAGATGAAATCATATATAGTATTATAAGTTTTATCCAGCCCAAAAGTTTGTAAAGCATAGAACCAAAGTTAAAACAGTTATATATTATTTTTTGTTTATTTGTGGCCAAAAACCTCAAATCCGATTGACGTCCGTCCGTCCGTCCGCCCGTCCGTCCGTTTGTCCATGAACACGATAACTCAAGAACGCCTTCACCTAGGATCTTGAAATTTTGAATCTGAATATTTGGTGGAATTTGTAAGGCTAAGTTCGTTAACGGGCAAAATAGTCTTACTCCTTCGGGTAGCTGCCATACAAAATGTCCTTAAAACACGTGTTCAAAAATATTGGTCGATAACTTCAGAAGGGTTTAAGCTACGACATTGAAATTTTGTATGTGTTATTTTTCCAATAGTTGAAGCTAAATGTATGATTATGAAGAAAATCCTGTTAGTCGTTCGTGTAGCTGCAACACAAATATCCTGTCAAAATGTATTCACTTAAGATACGAAACTCACTATAACGCAAGTAATCTTTAAGCTACGAATTCGGAATTTTGTACAAATTAGTTTTAAGTAAAAACAAAGTTCGAGTTTACTAATCAGCGAAATCCTTGTACTCCTTCTGGTAGCTGCCATACCAAATGTCATTAAGACACGTGTCCAACAATATTTTTCGATAACTTTTGAACACTTCAAACTACGAATTTGAAATTTTGTACACATTCATTTTTAAATGGTTCTAAGGAAAGGGTTAAATATGTAAGAAATCGAGTGAGTCCTTCCTGCACCTCCCATGTGAAAGTCCTTCAAAAATTCACATTTTTTTTCGATGACTTACCCAGTTCAAGATATGAAATTAAACACTGAATATTGTCTTTTAGTTTTGAGTAGCAATCTAATGGCAGTCCTTAATAAAGGACATACAACATGCACACACGTAATTCTACTTTATCCCCAACTACAATATAAATCGGAGTTCAGTATTCATCTAGAGTATTATAAGATTGGCTTTCAGCCGATCGTGACTGCAGTATGTTCTTTTGCTTATTTGTGGCCAAAAACCTCAAATCCGATTGACGTCCGTCCGTCCGTCCGTCCGTCTGTCCGTGAACACGATAACTCAAGAACGCCTTCACCTAAGATCTTGAAATTTTGGATCTGGATGTTTAGTTAAATTTGTAAGGCTAGGTTCGTTAACGGGCAAAATCGTCCTGCTCCTTCGGGTAGCTGCCATACAAAATGTCCTTAAAACACGTGTTCAAGAATATTGGTCGATAACTTCAGAAGGGTTTCAGCTACGGCATTGAAATTTTGTGTGTGTTATTTTTCTAATAGTTGGAGCTAAATTTATGATTATAAAGAAAATCCTCTTAGTCCTTCGTGTAGCTGCCATACAAATATCCTGTCAAAATGTAATGACTTAATTTACGAAACTCACTATAACTCAAATAATCTTTTAGCTATGAATTGGGAATTTTGTACAAATTAGTTTTGAGTGAAAATAAAGTTCGAGTTTACTAGTCAACGAAATCCTTTTACTCCTTCTGGTAGCTCCCATACAAAATGACCTTAAAACACGTGTTCAAGAATATTGGCCGATAGCTTCAGAAGGGTTTAAGCTACGTCTTTGAAATTTTGTATGTGTTATTTTGCCAATAGTTGGAGATAAATGTATGATTGTGATGAAAATCCTATTAGTCCTTCGTGTAGCTGCCATACAAATATCCTGTCAAAACGTCTTCACTTAATTTACGGAACTTACCATAACTCAAGTAATCTTTTAGCTATGAATTGGAAATTTTGTACAAATCAGTTTTAGGAAAATAATAAATATGTAAGAAATCGAGTGAGTCCTTCAGGCACCTTTTATGTGAAAGTCCTTCAAAACAGAAAATTTTTTCGGTGACGTACCCAGTTACAGATATGAAATTAAACACTGAAAATTGTCTTTTAGGTTTGGGTAGCAATCTAATTGCAATCCTTAATAAAGGACATACAACATGCACATACGTAATACTACTTTATCCCCAACTACAATATAAATCGGAGTTCAGTATTCATCTAGAGTAATATACGATTGGCTTGCAGCCGATCGTGACTGCAGTATGTTTTCTTTTTGGATCTTACGACAATTCTTGGCGCGCCAATTGATTGAATCCGATTGGAGTTCGTCAAGTGGGAGCCAAAGTTTTTTTTCAAAATAATTCTATAATGAATTTGTACCTTTTTTTCTTGGTTTCTTTCACATTGGATTATTACAATTGTGAAGTTATCTTCGTGAAAAGTATGAAACCCAAAAATTCCGTAAGATAATGTGATTAGGTGGCCTCATTTTCAAAATTTTCAGCAGATTCAAAGTTAATTATAGCCCTGCGGTGTGCCGAAATGGAGCCCCTTGTGAACGTTGAAGATGGATGGACGAAATTCGGAGCCCTACAATTACACACCGCTCAAGAAGGATTCATCAATTTGTTTCTGTTCTCTGTTTTTTTGGGGGTTATGATATCAATGCCAATTTGGTTAGTGAGGGTATCAAATAGTACAAATAATTCACGGAAACTCACACACACCGCCGATTGTCTCCTTTATTGGAACTTGTGCCATGAACTGAAGCTAAAATATACCACTAATAACGGTTTACAAGAAAGTTCGAGTTAGAGAAGTTCAATCTTCATTCGCTCAAAAAGTGAATGTTCTAACACATGCGGTATTCCAGATAGGAAATTAGTATCGGTTTATCATTATTATTATATTAAAATCTGCCAACAGTCTGGGCCCAACTTTATTATTTTATGGGAAGAAGTCCGAAACGTATTTAATGCTGAGATGCGGTGTAGGTTACCATACGACTGACAACCTAAAAAATAAAGTTCCGAATAGCCTCCTAGTTATTCCTTAGGTTGTCAGTCTCATAATAACCTACACCACATCTCAGCATTAAACACGTTTCGGACTTCTACCCATAAAATGATAAAGTTGCGCCCAGATTGTTGGCAGATTTTTTTATTTACTTACGTATTTTTTTAACAATAGAATATTCCATACAAGTGAAAGCGAATTCGATCACATTAGACCTAAGAGATTTTCGGAATCAGTGAAATCTTGAACAATACCCCCAGGGGGTTTAATAGAGAAAAATACTTCAATCGGTTTTTTCCCCGACTACGTTTAAAGCTTATAGAAGTAAAAGTGAATTCCAAATCCCAATATACCTTAGAAAGACATAAAAATTCGTGAATATATACACAACCACTTTACACCCCCTTAGAGGTTGGATTTCGAAATATTTTGTAGATAGCGCGCAGAAGTAAAATTGCTTTGATAGCTCGACATGTCTAAAAGTGAAACGTGCTGTCAAGATCCAGAGGGCCCCGTTAAATCTGGAGGCGAGACAATATTCGCTTCACTGCGAATAGCGTTTCGTTACAATAGGTAGTCCTATTAGAGGGGCGCCCTTTTTCCCGATTATTACAATGGCCCCAATATTATCCGAAATATTGTGAGCCTCATGTGCGAAAACTGATACCTATTTATCAGGAGTTTCCTTCTAGTTATTTTGGTTGAACTTCGCCTTCATGAGTTTCATTTTTTTTTTTGGGCTATTGATATCTTTCGGCGATTCAATATCACCCTCCTCCAAATTCATACCTGTATAATTGGTATACTAGTATATGAATGATCACGGAGATAATTTTTTTCTTCTGCCTTTCAATCACGAAAGGATATACACCATATATATCGATGAACAGCAATAAAATATGGTTACTGTTTCGGCCTTCCCGCCGAAAGTCTCCATCCTTGTGCTCTCCTCCTTTATTTCCACTCTATTCTATCTCCATCCTTTTTCTAGTCTAAAATCCTACTTTCCTTCTTCCTACACCTATCCAGCCCGCTGAAGATAGAGTACGGACTGCTCAAACCGGACTTTTCATCCCCCTTCGTGCATAAATATTTATGATATCCATGGATACAGGTAGCCACCCACACCCCTTCCGATGAGCTACGTACGTGCTTTTATGCTAGATGCACGCTACCTTTCGGAAATTCTTGGGGCATAAGCCAACTGTGGCTTTGTCATCAGACGACAATTGTCTTCGCCAGTCTACATAATCCTAGCCGTCTTGAACAAATGGTGATGGAGCCTACTCCTACTACTTGTTTCGGGGCTGAGTACCCTGTCTATACAGAGTGTAAATTAAAGTCATTTGCAAAACTGTGAATTGGATTGAGAGCTGTCGACGGAAGGTGAGAGATAGAATTGAGATCTGGGCCGCGATTCTGACGTCAATTCGCAAATTTCCCTTGCGAATTTTTCGCTAACTTCAAACATGTCAAAATTGATATTCGAACATACCCCATTTCGAAAATGGTTTCATTTGTATTTTGAACGTGAGTTTTGACATTTGTCGGTTACAAAAATAGTCAGTAAAAACGAAACTATTTTAAATTAAAAGTGTGATAAAATTAATGCAATCTTCCCAATTTTGAACGAAGAATCTCGTAATAGGGCGAGAATAACAAGGAAATTGTTGCGGGACTCCCAAAATCCATATGATATTCCAGAAAAATTGTGAGATGGTGTGGTGTGGTGTGTCTCTAGATAGTCGTCAATTTTCAGCTTTCCATCCTTTATGGTTTTCGACAAATAAAAATCAGTGTTTTTCCTTTCCAACCCATCGCACTATCACACCCTACACCAACACCCTCACAATTTTTTTCTCCGCTAAAGGTCTACTGGGCCTAACTCCCGTAAAATTTGTATGGTCATATATTGTACGAATCTTGAGATAAAAAAATTAAAGTTTTTGAAAAATGGCTGTCCTCCACTTCCGCGCTTCACCTCCCCCCTCAAAAATTTTGCTTTCAATAGATTCGACTTGTAATCCTATCTTAAGAAACCAAATTTTATCTTCCTGGTATAATTAGTTCGAAAGATATTGTAATTCAAAGTTTTTTACCCCCACACTCCCCTCCTTCAAAATGTTAGTCCTTGTCTAGGCTCCTAGTATCCCATAAATTAACCACAAAGTTTCAACCTTCTGCCATCAAACGTTCAGGAGATATGAATTTTAGAATGTTTCAATCTCAGCTTCATAGGCGTGCCGTAGCCTAAAATTTGGCAGGGGCCAGTGGCCGAATGGCTCAGAACATACGACTTCTTCCGAAAGGCACACATGCTTTTCATACAAGTTCGTCCGTTTTGTGCTTACAAATTAGATGTTCATATAAATAACGAATGATTAGTCTTAGGTTGTGACTTTAAAATGTGTTATACATTGCTTTTCCACTAACTGCAGTTACAGGAAAAAATTTGAAATAGCTCCTATGTAGTGCCGTCCTAAGATATTCGGCGCACGTGGGCTACTAAAAATAATGCGCCCCTCGTCATAAGAAAATACAATTTTGATGGCTAGCGGCAAATACAAAATATAAAAGTTTCAGAATTAGACAATTTTATATCTTCGGATTTGTAAAGGTTAAATGATTCTGTATTTCGTTTCTTTTCGTTTCGTTTCTAAAGAAGCGTATAATCAGATAATGCTTTCAATTGTAGTATCAACTTTTTGAAGTGATATATTAGTTCTACCTATGATTTCTAATATTTCGCTCCAAAATGCTACCATAATAGCAGTTTCCAGTGAGTTCAACTCATTTAACAACCCCTCATCTTCAAATTTTGTTGCAGGCTTTTGGAAATGATATTCGAAAATTTTAATCAAAGCATTTTTAAAATTTTCATAAATGGAAACAGTTGCCTTCACTGAATCAGCTCTTGCTGACCAACGAGTGTCGCTTAATTGTTTGGTCACTTTATTTTTTAAATGCTAGCGTATCTTTCAAAATTTCACATCTTGATGTTGACGCGGCAAAGAAATTGTATAGATTTTAAAGAAATAAAAATAATTAAGTTGCTTGTATGTAGCATTCCGCCGCCGACTCTCCAATTAAACTTAAAGAATGTGCTGCACATGGTACGTAAATGGCAAGATTTTTATAGATTTAATGCGGCCTTGGAGGCCGCTATACAGGGTGTAACTAGTACTGAGGTTCAAACGAAAATGGGAGATAAAGGAACTTGTCCTGAGTAGAAAATCGTTCTACACATACTCCTGTTTTTGCACCGTTAAGGAGATAGCGCGATTTGAAGGACGAAGGATTTTCATCGTACCTGTGATCACTGTTTGATCTCTAACTTCTGCTGTACTTAGCGTAACGTAATAATTCTGGGCTCGTTGGAAAGGACACAAATTCTTCTTTCTAATTGCTATCAACTGTATCAATCAGTGTTATACTTTTTGAGAAGAAGTGAAGTCTTGGACATAACTCTAAGATCGAGCTACGGCACGAAGTTTGAAGTCGGTAACTGGTCAGTCTCGGGAATGGAATCCTTCTCTGATCATAGAATAATAATGTTCACGATATCTTGCGATGTAGTGCGGGGTAACTCCTTCCGTAACATCAAAAGAACTAACTGGGAGGATTTCGTAAGGGTGGTCGGTAGGAACCTTAGGCAGGAAAGCATCAGCTTAAACAGTGCGGAACTACTTGATAGGGAGGTAGGAATGATTTCGGAAACCTTAATGACTGCCTTTAGATCGGCCTGCCCGCTCTCAAATAGGGGTGGGAAAGGTCCAAAGTGGTGGTCGAAGGATCTTGAAACTCTGAGAGGAAAGGCGAAGAGGCTTTTCAAGAAAGCTAAAAGAACTGAAAATGATTTGGACTGGGACGCATACAGACTCAGCCAAAAAGAATTTAAATCGTCGCTGAACTTCGCCAAGCGAAGTTCATGGAGAAAGCTCTGCGAGGAAATAGAATGTATTAATGAAGCATCTAGAATGCGTAGGATCCTCGCCAAGGACCCCAGTGTTCCGGGGTACTTGAGGAGGAATGACGGAAACTGGACGGAATGAAGTCAGGAAAGTCTGGATCTACTGATGGAGACGCACTTCCCGGGGTGCATCTCGGAGCTTGGGAACTCATCTCAGGTAGTAGATCTCTTTGTGGCGGACGTAGACATTGTAAATCGGACAATCTCTCTTGAAAGGGTAAGGTGTGCGGTTATGTCCTTCTCTCCCTTTAAGTCTCCGGGAGTGGACGGTCTGGTGCCCATTATGTTGCAAAAGACCATGCCACTTATTGGTCCTTCCTTGGTGAGGATCTTTAGAAGTTGTCTAACTCTCGGGTATGTCCCGAAGATGTGGCGTGAAGTCAGGGTGATTTTCATTCCTAAGGCTGGTAAGCCAAGCCACACCCTGGCCAAGGACTTTAGACCCATTAGTCTCTCATCGTTTTTACTGAAAACAATGGAGAGACTGATGGACTATTATCTCAGATGTGTTCTGGACGCGAGAGGCTTCTCAGCTTCTCAGCACGCCTATATGAAGGGAAAATCTGTCGAAACGGCCTTACATGATTTCGTCTACACGGTTGAAGAATCTTTGAATGTATACTCTAGCAGCGTTTCTAGATATTAAGGGTGCCTTCAATAATGTGGAGACAAGTGCGTTCGAGAAGGCATTGAATAGACTGGGTGTGGACTCATTCATTTCGTGCTGGATTGTGTCGATGCTAGGGAGCAGAATTATCAACTCCTCTCTGGGGGATGGATGTAGCAGAATGAAAGCAACCCGGGGAACCCCACAGGGTGGGGTGCTATCTCCACTGCTGTGGGTCATAGTGGTTGACGAAATTTTACAGGCTCTATCTTTGACCGGAGTCAAGGTTGTTGCCTACGCGGATGATATCGTTCTGATGGTGAGAGCTAAGTTCCTGGACACCTTGAGCGATTTACTAGAAGTTGGGCTCAAATCTTTGAGCAGGTGGGCTGGTAACTGCGGTCTCAACATCAATCCGGAGAAAACCGACCTTATCCTCTTTACGAGGAAAAAAGACCGAGAATTGAGGCTCCCACGCTTGAATGGCGTTACCATCCCGCTCTCCCCTAGTGTGAAGTACTTGGGAATCTATCTCCATCCTAGGTTGAACTGGAAACTCACGATTGACGACAGGATCAAGAAGGCATCGAATGCTTACTACGCTTGTCAGAAAATGGTAGGGAAAACCTGGGGCCTTAACCCGAGAATAGTGCACTGGCTGTATATCACGGTAGTTAGACCTGTTCTTACTTACGGGTCACTGGTGTGGTGGCATGCATTGGAGATCGGGACTAACAGGGTAGCCATGAGCAGAATCCAAAGAATGGCACTCATTGGGATCTCGGGGGCCTTACGCACCACGGCCTCGCAGGCTCTGGAAGTAATGCTCCACATAATCCCATTGGAACTAGCGGTAAAATCGATAGCAGCAAAGGGTGCTTTGCGCCTGCGTGAGGCAGGCTATTGGTTGGGAGGCAGTGTGGGCCACACTAGGATCTTGTCAATTTCCCTGTGTTCCGCCATTCCGGAGCGCAACGACTACAGACACCGTCTTGCAGTTTTGGATATTCCTATGCTGTGAATATTCACTCCAGACTGGAGTGGCGATCTGGAGTCATCGCCCCAGACACGGTTGCTATCTGCACTGATGGCTCCAAAACGGAAAGCGGAACGGGCGCGGGAGTGTACTCTTGTGACCTTGACATTATGGAATCGTTCAGGCTACCGGATAGCTCGAGCGTGTTTCAGGCCGAGATTTTTGTGCTGACAAAAGCAGCGGAGTTGATTGTGCGAAAACAGTGCGTGAATGGTACAATAACTATTTATGTTGGCAGCCAAGCTGCCATCAAGGCTGTTGAGGCGCACATTACTAAATCCAGGCTTGTGGGAGAATGTAAAAGAATATTGCAGATGATGCGTATGAATAATAACCTGAAGATTAGCTGGATTCCTGGTCACAGTGACTTCCCTGGTAATGAAAAGGCAGACGAGCTCGCCAGAAGGGGGTCGGAGATGAGCATGGAGCTGGCCGACGAGTCGGTTCTATGTCCCATTGAATGTGTAAAGGGAATGATTGATATTGAAGCGCTCAGACAGATGGAGGGGGCCTGGGTGAATCTCTCGGGATGCCGGCAAGCAAGAATCTGCTGGCCGAAACTTGATAGGAGGAACTCTAGCTTCATTTTGTCTCTGGGCAGGGACATTTGCAGACAACTTATGGGGGTCTTAACGGGATACTGTCCCTTTGGGAGGCATGGAGAAAGGCTGGGAATACCCATGGCTGACTTGTGTCGCTGTGGTGACGAGAATGTTGAGCCAACACTGGAGCATGTAGTGTGTGAATGTGATAGTCTGGCGCGCACCAGGCATCGGTACTTGGGGAAATTCTCCTTAACCGATCTATCAGAACTTGCGATGATTCCTTTATGGAGAACTACTCTCTTCATAAGGAAGAGCAATATTTGGAATCAGTAGTATAGAGCCCGGTTTTTATACGAGGGGACCACAATGGATCCACAGTGATCTCTCGTGATGGACTGGGGCACATTGCTTTAGTCCACCCTTGTCAACCTAACCTAACCTATACTTTTTGAGAAAAATTTATTTAAATGACACAAAGATAATAAAAAATTAAAAAAAATACAAAAAAGTCCTGTTTTCTCCAAGAAGGACCTGATTAACCACCAAATTTTATTACATTTTCGGAAAGCCCATAAAATTTCACTATACGTTTGAAAACAGAATTTCTTCATAGGTTGAATTGTAAAGGAGCGGGGCTAACAGTTATCAAGCACGTTCCCTTCAAGTAAATCTGGTTTGGCACAAAATTTGATACAAAATTTCCACAATATGCATGTGTGGGCACGTGAAAATCCCCATACCTATCGAAATACGTCCCATCAACATCGCTTCAGTGTGAATGTTTGGGCTGGCATCATCGGCAGAACTTTCATCGGTCCGGTATTTCTTCCCCCAATTCTCAATTCCACCAATTATGCCGAATTTTTGGAGGAAACTTTACCAGACCTCATAGAGGATATACCACTGCGTGTACTGGTCAGGTTTTGGTACCAGCTCGATGGAGCGCCAGCGTATTATGGTGCTAATGTCCGTCGGTGGCTCGACGCGAATTTTCGGGATCGATGGATTGGTCGTGGCGGTCCCATTGAATGGCCTCCACGATCTCCCGACTTAACTCCCATGGACTTTTATGTCTGGGGGTATTTGAAAAGCATCGTCTACGCAGAGGAAATTCATACACGAGAACAGCTTATTTCAGTATCACCGAAGCATGCGATCAGTTACGAGCCCAACTACTGCGTGTGAACCCCACCAATGCCTTTCGTCGGCGATACCACTTCTGCTTGCTTCACAACGGCGGACATGTTGAAAGTTATTGTAAACGTAATAAACTAAATAAACTAAATAAACGTAATAAACTATACTTCAACTATTTTATTTCGTCCTCACTATTATTAACCACACTCCTTCGGCGAATGACGGGTGTCAAACCAGATTTACTTGAAGGGAACGTGCTTGATAACTGTTAGCTCCGCTCCTTTACAATTCAACCTATGAAGAAATTCTCTTATCAAACGTATAGTGAAATTGTATGGGCTTTCCGAAAATGTAATAAAATTTGGTGGTTAATCAGGTCCTTCTTGGAGAAAACAGGACTTTTTTGTATTTTTTTTTAATTCCTTATTATTTTTGTGTCATTTAAATAAATTTTTCTCTAAAAGTATAACACTGATTGACACAGTTGATAGCAATTAGAAAGAAGAATTTGTGTCCTTTCCAACGAGCCCAGAAATATTACGTTACGCTAAGTACAGCAGAAGTTAGAGATCAAACAGTGATCACAGGTACGATGAAAATCTTTCGTCCTTAAAATCGCGCTATCTCCTTAACGGTGCAAAAACGATAGTATGTGTGGAACGATTTTCTACTCAGGACAAGTTCCTCTATCTCCCATTTTCGTTTGAACCTCAGTACTAGTTACACCCTGTATATGTACGAGGGCGGATTGATAATGACGTGGAAAAATTTATTTTATTTTTCAACGTAGTCTCCTTTTAGCTCGATACACTTAGTCCAGCGTTTTTCCAATTTTTTGATCCCTTCCAAATAATATTATTTGTCCAACCCTTCAAAATAGGCGTTGGTTTCACTTATGACGTCAGTATTCGTGGTAAATCTCTTTCCAGCAAGCCATTTTTTCAAGTCTGGAAATAATAAAAAGTCGCAGGGTGCCAACGGTGGGTGAGGGAGCAATTCGTACCGTAATTCAAATAGTTTTGCCGTTGCAACAACGTGCGTATGAAACAACACTTTCTTCTTCGCCAAATGAAGCCGTTTTGCCTTGATTTCAACATCCAATGGAACCAATAACTCAGAATAATATGATCCCGTCACTGTTTTTCCTTTCTCCAAGTAGTCGGTGAATATCATTCCATTGGAATCCCAAAAAACTGTCGCCACAACCTTTTCAGCCGATAGAACGGTTTTGCCTTCTTCGGTGCGCTTGAACCGACATTCTTCCATTGTTTTGACTGTTGTTTGGTTTCTGGAGTGTATTGGTGAATCCATGCTTCATCAACAGTTACGAATCAACGAAAAAAATCATTTGTATTACGTTAAAACAGTTGCAAACCGTGCTGCGGAGTTGTCACGCGATTGCGTTTTTAGTCGATTGTGAGCGAAAGCGGCAGCCATCTTGCGGATAGTTTTCTCATGTCCAAATGGTTTTTCAAAATATTCCAAACACGTTCAAATAATATGCTTACTACGTTAACTATCTCACGCACTTTTACTCGACGATCTTCTATCACGATATCATGGATTTTATCGATCATTTCTGGCGTGGTGACCTCATTCGGACGACCTGGACTTGGTATGGTTTGTGTACTCGTACGACCATACTTGAATTCAGAAAACCATTTGTAAATCATTTGGATCGATGGTGCAGAGTCCCCTAATGCTTATCTAATTTTTCTTTGGTTACTTTAGCTGTTTTCCCTTTTAAAAAATTGTGTTTAATCAACACACGAAATTCACTTTTATCCATTTTCAACAATTTTTGTAAGTCGACTTGCTTAGACGGCTGCTTCTCGAAAACTAAACGAGGTATCAGGCTTAAACTTTGCAGGTAATCTATTTAAGGATGGTCCAGGTAAAAAAAAATAACGAATTCCTTACCTGCCCACTCCTTCTTGATTTTTCCACGTCATTATCAATCCGCCCTCGTATACCCGACATATTAGAAGCATTATCATAAGATTGCCCTCTACAATCTTCGTAATTGATATCTAAATCAGATAATAGTTTTAAAATACAATCTTCCATTTCTGCGCTCTTGTGGTCAGTATTTTCTAAAAAAAATTAAAACATAACATCAATAAAAATTGCCGCTCCCAAAAGGCCTGCGCCCCAGGGCTATAGCCCATTTAGTCCTGTGGTTAGGGTAGCCCTATTCCTATGAGTATCACTTCGAGTATAGCTGCCATAGAAAAATCCTGTAAAAATGTGTTCACTCAATTTACGGAACTCACTTATATTTATAATATTCAGCTTTCGAGCAATTCGGACGCATTATCCTTCCCCCCAATCAATCAGTCAAAAAGAACAGAGCTAATATTTTCAACAAACACGAAACGAAATACAAACAATTTCCTTAATTCACATATGCGAATTTCAATTTGAATACCTAAGGAGGTCACGAAAATATTCGCCAACAGCCTTGCCTCATGAAACCGACAAATTTCCCTGTTTGTCGCCAGAATCGCGTCCCTTGGGTACGCCGCAATCGAATGGAAAGGTGGTAGAAGTAATTCCCTCTAATTAAATTCGTATAGAACGTTTGCAGAGAAAACTCTGAATTCATGTAAGAATAAGGTGAAATAAAGCCAAGGCTTTGAGTTTTACTACGAGACACTGATGCCAAAAACTGTTAAATGCATTAGCAATTTCAAGAGCAAACACTTGACCTTCACCAGAGGTATACTATCCCAATACAATGAATATTGACCACTGAAACTAGAAAGTAGATAGCAACGCCAATATTCTAATATAGTAGATATAATTAAAAGAAGTTAAGTGAAGAAATTCGAACGAGTTCTTCGTGTTGTGGCCATATAAAACTCTTCGAAAAATTAATTTACTAAGCTTCCAGAACGCTTTAATATAAACTTATAAAATCAGTAAGCCCAGAAGTAGAACTTCTATATCATTTATATTCTAGTAAAAATTAAGTTCTTTCGCACAAAATTCTTTAAAATAATGAACCAAAAAATTTTTTTGAACTTTTAACGATATGTGTATAATAAATTTATTTATAATATGATTTCCATTCACATCACTAGTTTATCAAACAGTTTATGAAAGTCATTTATTAAAATGTCATGTTTGTTGAGTTTGTCCGCATTAAATTACATTGTAGGAAATTTTATAGTATTACGGTAAGAGGAAAAAAATGCCATGAATGACATTAGTTAACCTAATCTTGCCACTTTGCCTAAATTTTCTTCGTTCTAGGGATGATTTATTAGATCGTAAGTCTTGCAGCATTCCCACGGTGATGAGGGAAAACCATCAATCATTCGGATATTATGAATTTGTTTCGATTCAAATAACATGGACAAACAGTGGAAGTATGTTAGGTCTCTGTTTCCCGGACAGGATAGAACCAAAGTGCTTTGATCGGAATGTCGAGGGATACCGCAAAGGAGAAAACGTCATATTTACTGTCGGCTAGAACTGGTGGCTTCTGATAGGGGTTAAAACTAGGAAACAGCCACTTTTGTCAATAATGGAAAATGCATAGTGGATGGACGTTGTTACCATTTTGTTATTGTGCGATACCGTCAGATGCATCCCTCGTACTGATTTATGTGTTCGCTTTCCACTAGATTGGTAACTGAAATTTGAAATAAGTCCAACGACAGACCCGATATCAGACCGGAGTACCAAGAATCCTATATCGATTTGTTTGCCAAACGCATTCTAGGTACATCCAAGGCACAGTTATGATAGCCAAAGTAGTTCAGAACAACATATTCTGCTAATTTAGCTATGCGTGACTAGTAAGTGGGTCAACAAAGTCCCCAATGTGTATACGAACGTGCTTTGTTTTAAAATGATTGGATGATGTTCATTGAGTTATTTATGTAACGGTTTGATGTTATTGAGCAAACATTAGTTGAATTTTGCACTGTCATTTACTGTTTATATTTCGGATCTTCTCCAGTTTATATCAGTCATATTTACTCTATTTATTCGAGCTGCTGTGCTGTTTTCGTTCACGAATCAATACCTTCGGTAAAATGTTGCGGCTTATATCCGTATCTACTGGAAGCGGATATCTTTTCAATTCTTCAGGCTTGCAAAATTACTGAAGCAAATGTGAATGCAATAGAAGACATCACTATTTGCATTAACATTCGAACACAACACGATCCAAACTATTATAGTGAGACGATCCTGTGGCGTTATATATCGACACACGCGACAATAGAGCCCTCTGCTGGGTGTCACGCCACATGGAATCCAGGGAAACGAGCTACCTGATGAACTCGCTCGAGTAGGTTCCAGCCTAAGCTCACCAATGGAACACCAGCATATTGCTATTCCCATCGGATCCATTAAACAGTCTATCGACTCACTTTACTTGCTTGAGAATATGGTCAAACCTAACCACATGCTCGATATCAACAACTCTTTGGCCTGAATATGATCACGGGAAAAGCAAGTTTGTGCAAGCACAGTAATTGGAATGGCACTGCTTGATCGGTAGACACGCTGGACGACTGAGTACCGAGACAAATGATCCTTGTTGTAGCGGTAACCCAAAAGTGTCAATCTTTTACGTCCTATGCGAGTGTCCGGCCATATCGGGAATGAGATGAATGACCGTCGGCTTATATTTCCTCGATGTCCTAGTCGTTATCGTCAAATTTTATAAAATCCATATTCGTGAAGACATTCTTTATTATTTTGTAATTTTAACTTAGTATATCTACAATTGTATAATAGCACTATAATAGCTACTTAGCTTAGTTATAATCGTAAATTCAAATTCCAGGCTACAATTTTTTAAGTAAATAGGTAATTCAAGTTAATTCTTTTGCCAAAAACAATATTTCAATAGACTTAAAATTATTAATATTTTCTACGGTAGTACAATTGTTTAACATATTTATACTCTAGATGAAATCATATAGAGTATTATAAGTTTAATCCAGCCCAAAAGTTTGTAACGCATAGAACCAAGCCTCGAGCAAAAAAAAGTTATATATTATTTTTTGTTTATTTGTGGCCAAAAACCTCAAATCCGCTTGACGTCCGTCCGTCCGTCCGTCCCTCCGTCTGTCCGTTAACACGATAACTCAAGAACGCCTTCACCTAGGATCTTGAAATTTTGAATCTGGATGTTTGGTTGAATTTGTAAGGCTAAGTTCGTTAGCGGGCAAAATCGTCCTACTCCTTCGGGTAGCTGCCATACAAAATGTCCTTAAAACACGTGTTCATGAATATTGGCCGATAACTTCAGAAGGGTTTAAGCTACGTCTTTGAAATTTTGTATGTGTTATTTTTCCAATAGTTGGAGCTAAATATATGAATATGAAGAGAATCCTGTTAGTCCTTCGTGTAGCTGCCATACAAATATCCTGTGAAAATGTATTCACTTAATTTACGAAACTCACTATAACTCAAGTAATATTTTAGCTACGAATTCGGCATTTTGTACAAATTAGTTTTTGGTGAAAAGGAAGTTTGAGTTTACTAGTGAGCGAAATCCTTTTACTCCTTCTGGTAGCTCCCATACAAAATATCCTTAAAACACGTGTTCATGAATATTGGTAGATAACTTCAGAAGAGTTTAAGCTACGTCTTTGAAATTTTGTATGTGTTATTTATCCAATAGTTGGAGCTAAATATATGAATATGAAGAGAATCCTGTTAGTCCTTCGTGTAGCTGCCATACAAATATCCTGTCAAAACGTCTTCACTTAATTTACGGAACTTACTATAACACAAGTAATCTTTTAGCTATGAATTGGAAATTTTGTACCAATTAGTTTTGAGTATAAACGAAGTTCGAGTTTACTAATCAGCGAAATCCTTTTACTCCTTCTGGTAGCTGCCATACAAAATGTCCTTAAGACACGTGTTCAACAATATTTTTCGATAACTTTTGAACGCTTCAAGCTACGAATTTGAAATTTTGTACACGTTCATTTTTAAATGATTCCAAGAAAAAGGATAAATATGTAAGAAATCGAGTGAGTCCTTCCTGCACCTCCCATGTGAAAGTCCTTCAAAAAGGACATTTTTTTTCGGTAACTTACCCAGATATGAAATTAAACACTGAATATTGTCTTTTAGTTTTGAGTAGCAATCTAATGGCAGTCCTTAATAAAGGACATACAACAGGCACACACGTAATTCTACTTTATCCCCAACTACAATATAAATCGGAGTTCAGTATTCATCTAGAGTATTATACGATTGGCTTTCAGCCGATCGTGACTGCAGTATGTTTTTTAAATAGTATAACATTATCGCTTCTTTTTATATGAACTGGAAGTCGTATGCATACGTTTTCACTATTTTCGCCATATCTCTTCGGTTTGATGAGATATCAATTTTGCTTTAACTTATGCAGAGTTCTATATAATAGCCTGCAAACCAATATTTGGATTTTCTGATATCTCATGCCAAAGGTTGTGTAAAGGGGCTTCATACCTTTTGACAAATTCCTGCATATTTCTTAGATATGATGAATATCGAATTGATTTTTACTTTCTAAGTCTTCCTATATGATCGCCAGAAAGTTTATTTCAGAATTTTTAGATATTCAACCCTAAGGGGGTGTAAGGAGGTTGCATACTTTTCCCTTCCCGTATCAAATTTAACGTTAAGTGGTAACACCACAGTAACAGCCTGAAAAAAAGCTCTTTTTCGACAATTTTTTTTAATGGAAGGAAAGGAAATAGACTAATAATATTTAGAGAAGTTAATAACCATCTATTTAAGTATACAATAAAAAAACATTTAGTGAAACATTTTACAAAATGGCGGCACTAAAGCCATTCTCCCGAGGCATGTTAAATTTTAGGCGCTCTGTGGCACGGAGTTTAGCTTACGTAAATTTGAACCTAGCACAAAGAAAACAAAATCACTGAATCTCCATGAGTATAGAAGAGAAACACGTAGGAGAATTTAGAAATATTGAGTTTTGTGTGATTGGCGAGTATTTGAATAATTTTTTTCAATTTTCGACCAAAAACAGGACAGTTATTTGCTAATAACTATTTTTTAAATCAATGTATCAAAAATCGCGTACGTGTTTCTCTTCTAAATATTATTTTGAAGATATGGTGAAAAATTCGAATGAAAAGAATGAAAACTTAATGTTTTTCGAAGAGGAATAGCCAGGAATTCTGATGGTTTCATGAAACCCTAACCGAAGTGATGAAGTCTTTTATGAGCAAGTCCCTCACAATCACAGAGAATGTGCTCTGGTGTTTCGTCTTCATCTTCGCAGATTCTGCATATTTTGCTCTCAGAGAGACTAATCCTATGGAGATGCTTCCTCATGTGATAATGTCCAGTCAGAGCTCTCACTATGTTACAGATCAGATGTTTGCTTAATTTTAGATATTCTAAAGTTCTGTTTTCCGAATGCTTCGGCATAAGTAACTTATTAGATTGCCACGTAAAATATAAACTAGAAATAGCTTAATTTGCGTTCAAAGCATGAGTAGGTACATATACACAAAAATAAGCAGAAATCAAAAATTCCATTCGGGTTCTAAAGTATGCTATACTTAACAAAAAATATTGGGTCCGATAGTCGGATTTTAATATCGATATATCGCTCTAAAAAATATCGGCCGATATTATCAATACAGGGTGTTTGGTACTCCGTGCACGACCTTGTAAGGGGTTATTCCTTGATATATTTGGAGAAAAAAATTGTTCCACAGGGTGGGTCAATTTTCAATAACAGTGGAGATACAGGGTGGTTAAGAAAAGTGTTTTTGACCGGTACCCTTACTCACTTAAAACGTTATATCTTGAAAACGAATAATCACAAGGCAACGTGTTATAACTCATTTTTTAGGCAATCGAATTATCTTTCATTTGAGGTAACAGTCTAAATTGTAACTGCACCCAATCTTGAGATATTTACTCGAAAACACCAATTTTTGCTACGTGAACCCTTAAAATTCAGTGATCAATGTAGTTTTTCTCAGAAAACCTCATTATAAACATGTCATTTTAATTTTATTTTTTTATGTGCCGTATTATTACCTACAAAAGCTGCATACATATGTATGAGTTACGATTAACATTTTGGAAGTAATAGGTAAAAATACATATCGCATAAAAATTAAATATTTCAAAAGTCAGTGCCATAAAGTGGACCTCGTTTAATTTGTCGGTAGTACTGAAGTATTTTTATTGCCCATTTATTACTATTTAAAGTATGTAGGAAAACAATGAAATGTAACTGAGTTTCAACATAATTGATGCTTTTACCTGGATGTGGTAGGTAATACTGGGTGCGGTACTATGCCTTTTTTAATAGGGTGCCTTACAAAATAAAAAGCCTATAAAAGCAAAACTACCTTCATATTTTTATCAGTTTTAGTTACGTTGCTAAAAGAATAAGGTGTCAGTAGAATAAAAAAAATAATTTCGAAATGTCTGAGTACTCCAATGAAGAATATGCTGACATTGTGTTAATTTATGGAGAGTGTCGCGAAAATGGACAAGCCGCGCGAAGGCTTTACCATCAGAGACATCCCCATCGACGGACACCTGAGAGGAGAGTATTTCAGGACGTTTACAGGAGAATTAGGGAAACTGGCAGCGTTAGAACAAGGAGAGTAAATGCAAATCCTGCGCCTATAATCGCTGTTCAGATTGATGAAAGAATACTGCAAGCAGTGCAAAATGATCCATCGATCAGTATCCGACGCTTGGCATTGCAGTTTAACATATCTACTTGGAAGGTTTGGAGTATTTTAAAAGTAGAACGCTTCCATGCCTACCATCACACACCTGTACAGGAGCTGCTACCCATTGATTTCCGCAAACGGATGGAGTTTTGCAATTGGCTCCTTGAACGACAAATAGATGACGACAATTTTTTCAACAATATTCTGTGGACGGATGAGTCCCAATTTACCAGAGACGGTATCACAAACTTCCACAACCAACATACGTGGGCTGAGAGCAATCCAAGCACAAGAAGAGCGCCATCATTTCAGCACAGATTCAGTGTCAATTTATGGGCAGGCGTGATTGGTGACGATTTACTTGGACCTATTAGGCTTCCGCGTACTCTAAATAGCTCCAATTACTTACAGTTTTTATCAAATGATCTACAGGACTTATTGGATGATATTCCACTGGTACGATTGGCTTCCATGTTTTACCAACACGATGGTGCTCCAGCTCATTACGGCCGACAGATCACAGATTGGTTAAATTCCAATTATAGCAATCGCTGGATCGGTAGAAATGGACCGATACACTGGCCTGCAAGATCTCCTGATCTTACTATTATGGATTTCTTTGTATGGGGACGGATGAAGGACCTAGTCTACGCAACGCCAGTAGAAACATTGGAAGATCTAAATATCAGGATCGATGCGGCAGCAATAGAAGTAAGGCAGCAGTTGAGGAATATGAATACCAAGAGAACACTCGCCAAACGAGCTTTAGCGTGCATTCAAAATGAAGGTGGCCATTTTGAACATGTATTATAACAAATTTTTTTTTAAATAAAACATAAAAACCATTATCAAATTCTTTTAGTTCAAACAAGTAGTGTAGATCAACATGCACATGCACTGACTTTTGGAATATTTAATTTTTATGCGATATGTATTTTAACCTATTACTTCCAAAATGTTAATCGTAACTCATACATATGTATGCAGCTTTTGTAGGTAATAATACGGCTCATAAAAAAATAAAATTAAAATGACATGTTTATAATGGGGTTTTCTGAGAAAAACTACATTGATCACTGAATTTTAAAGGTTCACGTAGCAAAAATTGGTGTTTTCGAGTAAATATCTCAAGATTGGGTGCAGTTACAATTTAGACTGTTACATCAAATGAAAGATAATTCGATTGCCTAAAAAACGAGTTATAACACGTTGCTTTGTGATTATTCGTTTTCAAGATATAACGTTTTAAGTAAGTAAGGATACCGGTCAAAAACACTTTTCTTAACCATCCTGTATCTCCACTGTTATTGAAAATTGACCCACCCTGTGGAACAATTTTTTTCTCCAAATATATCAAGGAATAACCCCTTACAAGGTCGTGCACGGAGTACCAAACACCCTGTATATCTTTTAAAAAATATCGCAATTTCGATATATCGATATTTTTTCAACGTCCCTACTCGAAAGCCAAGATCGAGACATTCTAAACTCCATATCTCCTAATCGGTTAATGTCAGGAAATTAAAACTTAATGAATATCTAGGAGAATAGATCGGAAACAAGTTTTTGAGTGGGGGCAGTGGCGTACGGAAGTGGGGGGTGAACAATTTTAGATTACGATATCTCACGAACCAATTGCACTAGAAAAACAATATTCTTTATTAAGGTTGACAAATAAAGTTTCTTGAAAGTAAAATTTTTTAAGGGGAGCGGTGGAGTATGGAAGTGGAGGGGATAAGAATTTTTCAAAAAAATGACGTCTCATATCTCAAGAACAGTGTACGATAGATGGTTAGAATTCTTACCAGAAGTAGGCCAAATAGATCCCTAGCAGGGAAAAAAATTTTGAGGGTGAAGATGTAGAGGGATAGGGTGGGTGAGGGTGAAAAGGAAAAAGTTTCGATTCTTAAACCTCGAGAACCTATAATGATATAAATCTGAAACTTGGTATTTGGATAGAAAACTAGTAATAGCATGTTGAAAAAATATAATTTTTTATAGGGATAGTATGGGGGTGTTTTTCTTAACTATAGAACAGCTTATACTAGAAAGTTGAAGCTCGGTATGTATATGTAAGTCAACTAGAAAAATAATTTTGATTAAAAAAAAATTCAAATATCCATTGGCGTACAGAAGGGGGGCAAAAAAATGATCAGTGAAAATGGAATTCATATATTTTCACGATTTTCGTCATATCTATTAGGTCTTTTCAAATATTGAATTCATTTTTATACTCTAGATGAAATCATATAGAGTATTATAAGTTTAATCCAGCCCAAAAGTTTGTAACGCATAGAACCAAGCCTCGGACGAAAAAAAGTTATACATTATTTTTGTTTATTTAAGGCCAAAAACCTCAAATCCGCTTGACGTCCGTCCGTCCGTCTGTCCGTCCGTCCGTCTGTCCGTCCGTCTATCGGTTAGCACGATAACTCAAGAACGCCTTCACCTAGGATCTTGATATTTTGAATCTGGATGTTTGGTTGAATTTGTAAGGCTAAGTTCGTTAACGGGCAAAATCGTCCTACTCCTTCGGGTAGCTGTTATACAAAATGTCCTTAAAACACGTGTTTAAGAATATTGGCCGATAACTTCAGAAGGGTTTAAGCTACGTCTTTGAAATTTTGTATGTGTTATTTTTCCAATAGTTTGAGCTAAATACATGATTATGAAGAAAATCCTATTAGTCCTTCGTGTAGCTGCCATACAAATACCCTGTCAAAACGTCTTCACTTAATTTACGGAACGTAATATAATTCAAGTAATCTTTTAGCTATGAATTGGAAATTTTGTACAAATTAGTTTTGAGTAAAAACGAAGTTCAAGTTTACTAATCAGCGAAATCCGTTTACTCCTTCTGGTAGCTGCCATACAAAATGTCCTTAAGACACGTGTTCAACAATATTTTTCGATAACTTTTGAACGCTTCAAGCTACGAATTTGAAATTTTGTACACGTTCATTTTTGAATGGTTCCAAGGAAAAGAATAAATATGTAAGAAATCGAGTGAGTCCTTCCTGCACCTCCCATGCGAAAGTTCTTCAAAAAGGAAATTTTTTTTTGATGACTTACCCAGTTCAAGATGTGAAATTAAACACTGAATATTGTCTTTTAGGTTTGAGTAGCAATTTAATGGCAGTCCTTAATAAAGAACATACAACATGCACACACGTAATTCTACTTTATCCCCAACTACAATATAAATCGGAGTTCAGTATTCATCTAGAGTATTATAAGATTGGCTTGCAGCCGATCGTGACTGCAGTATGTTTATTTTGTAAGGCATCCTATTAACAAAAGCTTAGTACCGCACCCAGTATTACCTAAAACATCCAGGTAAAAGCATCAATTATTTTGAAACTCACTTATTAATCTCACTATTATATTTATTTCATTGTTTTCTACATACTTTAAATAGTAATAAATGTGCAATAAAAATACTTAAGTACTACCGACAAATTAAACAGGATTTGGGCGAGGTTCACTTTATGGCACTGACTTTTGAAATATTTATTTTTTATGCGATATGTATTTTTACCTATTACTTCCAAAATATTAATCGTAACTCATATGTATGCAGCTTTTGTAGGTAATAATACGGTTCATAAAAATTAAATTAAGATGAAATTTTTGTAATGGGGTTTTCTGAGAAAAAATACATTGATCACTGAATTTTTAGGGTTGACGTAGCAAAAATCTGTGTTTTCGAGTAAATATCTCAAGATTGGGTGCAGTTACAATTAGATTGCTACATCACATGAAAGGTAATTCGATTCCCTAAAAAACGAGTTATAACACTTTGCCTTGTGATTATTCGTTTTCAAGATATAACGTTTTAAGTGAGTGAGGGTACTGGTCAAAAACATTTTTCTTAACCACCCTGTATCTCCACTAATATTGAAAATTAACCCACCCTGTAGAACAATTTTTTTCTCCAAATATATCAAGAAATAACTCCTTACAATGTGGCGGACGGAGTGCCAAACACCCTGTATAGTATTTCAATAGACAATTGAAGCGAATGTGTAAAAGATTTTCCTGAATTAAATATATAAGCCCCCCGTCTCCTCGAAAAAAGCGGTTGTAATTCCAATACTAAAATACGATGATATGCTTGAAACGAATAACTATCGTCCAATATCCTTGATACCCAATTTTTGAAAAATGTATTAAAAGTGAACTAATGAACTTTCTAGGTGAGCATAATAGCTAATTTACACTCCGGCGATATGTCGAGAAAGAGTCAGTTATGGATAGTAGTATATAAATGTTCACGGCCTAAAAAAGAACAGAGATAGAAAAACATCGGCCGAAGTGTCAAATTTAGTTGTGTTTATGTGTGCCCCTTCACCATAAAAGTCTGCTGAACATGACCGACTCTATAGCAAATATACTCGACGACAGTATTTTTATGACTGATTCACCGAATTTTTTACTCACACATTTGCAAACGGAGAATAAATATAAGTATACACACGTGTGTAGCGGGGAATGTCCCATAAAATTGTTTGTTGTTATTTGGCAGGTATATGGCGCGTGCTCCAGTGTAAGGAAATGGCTGCAGTATGCACATATTAAATTTGAAATGAATGAGAATTGTACAATTTTTTATATGTTTATTTGAAAAAAGAAACTGCCAAAGTCGGCTGTTTAATTTCCCCTTGTTGACTATAGTAAAATTATAGCAACTATGCTATCATGCCTACTCGTTTTACATCATTCTGCATATTATGTGTAAACACCATATGCCTCTCCCGAACAATCATTTGTGCCCACTTTGAAATTGTGCACAGCTACTGTGCGCAAGTGCGCACGTAAGGCCTGTACGCAAAACTTGAAGAATAAAGAATAGCCTTCTTCGATCATTTGGATGCGCCTTTAGCACATGCGCATGTGCATGACATGCGAGAATAGCCTTGCTTCAGTCATGTCGATGCGTCTTTAGCACGTGCGCATGTGACCACATTGTGCATGACATGCGAGAATAGCCTTGCTTCGGTCATTTCAAAAATTTTATCAAGAAAGTTCAAGTTAATAATTATAAAAAGAGGTAAGTTTACTAAAATAAAATTTTAAATGTAAATAATTAAATATTTGTTGCGGGGTTCTGTGTTTTTAAATTTATAATCGTGCCGGTTTTCACTTGTAGACAAATAATTTTCCGTGAACCATGTAATGTGTACAGCATATGCACAAAACAATATAACATATTTTCATTGTCTATCGTCATAATTTAGCAATACGTTCTATCGAAAAATTCCTCGGTATCCAAAAAATGATATGACCAAAAATTGTCAAAATATGTCGTTCGATACCTAAAATATATATTTGTCTGTATATTGAGGTCAGATATTGTCTTGTAGAGGAAGAAATTCAAGTTATCAATTCTGTGGTAAAAAGATATAATATCTTATGTCGAAATAAAATAAAAGTATTTTTAAAATTTTCAATTGTATTTTTAAAAAAATTTCCATTATTTGGTAGATTCTCATATTATACATATGTATAATATACCTTTAGTATAAGAATGCGATAACAAGAATTTCGCTCCAGTATAATTCGCGGATTATAAAATAGGTTTCGATATTGCTATACAGGGTGTAACTAGTACTGAGGTTCAAACGAAAATGTTAGATAGAGGAACTTGTCCTGAGTAGAAAATCGTTCTACTCATAGTCCCGTTTTTGCACCGTTAAGGAGATAGCGCGATTTTAAGGACGAAGGATTTTCATCGTACCTGTGATCACTGTTTGATCTCTAACTTCTGCTGTACTTAGCGTAACGTAATAATTCTGGGCTCGTTGGAAAAGACACAAATTCTACTTTCTTCTTCTTGCCCAGAATTATTACGTTACGCTAAGTACAGCAGAAGTTAGAGATCAAACAGTGATCACAGGTACGATGAAAATCCTTCGTCCTTAAAATCGCGCTATCTCCTTAACGGTGCAAAAACGGGAGTATGTGTAGAACGATTTTCTACTCAGGACAAGTTCCTCTATCTCCCATTTTCGTTTGAACCTTAGTACTAGTTACACCCTGTATAGAATAATCCTCAGCAATACCACCAGCTGTAAGGGTGTTTCGGATAGTAGGCATAATACACCCTCTGTCGAGTCTATGCCATCCGATGACGAAACAGCTCCTTCGGACCTAGTCCAACACAATCTTATAAAAACTGGCTTATCCAGTGAAGGTCTTCCAACTGTCATGTCCTGAAGGACAGCGATTAATCAACAGTCGGGGATTTCGTGTTGGGTTTTCACACCAGAAACTCCACTGACGCCGGAAAACTAGCAAAAACTTAAAACAATATAATTATTGTTTAATTATTTTATTAATGTGTTTTTTACTACATGCAGGGTGGGCCATCTAGTGGCTTCTTTTTAAATCATAGGTTATTTTGACACTGAAAGCTGTTTCCCGCTCGAAATCTTGACAGAAAGTCAGTATCATACCTCCGCGGAACGAAATGAGTCGCTTTACGCTTGAACAACGTTGGGAAATATTGAAAACTTATTTCCAAAGTGAGTGCTGTGTAGCCCAAACAGTGCGTTTTTTGAAAAGAAGTTTTGGCCGGAATGAAGCACCCACCGCGCCTGCTGTACGCAAGTTTGTGCAAAAAGTTCGTGAGACTGGCATGCTAGTGGACAACGCTCATGGCCCCCGTCGTCGTACGGTGCGCACAGACGAGAATGTGGCTGCTGTAGCCGAGAGTGTTAGACTCACTTCACGAACATCAACTCGCCGTCGATCTCAACAGCTCAACATTTCACGCACTAGCCTGAGGAGAATTTTGCACAAAGATCTCGGAGTATTCGCTTACACGGTCCAATTGACTCAGCAATTGAAGGCGCACGACCATCCGCTTCGTTATCGCTTCGCAGTTTGGGCCTTAGAGCAGCTTGAATTAGACAACGATTTTGGACGAAAAGTCATCTTTTTTGACGAGGCGCATTTTCATCTCGGCGGCTACGTTAACAAACAAAATTGCCGCATCGGGGGCTCGGAAAACCCGCACGTTATTGTCGAGAAGCCAATGCATCCACAGAGAGTGACAGTTTGGTGTCGATTGTGGAGTGATGGCATCATTGGACCATTTTCTTCGAAAATGAGGCTGGGAACAACGTTTCGGTCAACGGTGAACGTTACAGAGCCATGTTATCCAACTTTTTTTTTACTGAAATTGAAGACATGGACTAGGACGACTTCTGGTTTATGCAATATGGCGCGCCATGCCACACAGCCCATGCCAGAATCAATCTTTTACGCACCAAATTCCCAAATCGTGTTATCAGCCGTCTTGGTCTTGGAAAATTGGAGTGACAGAATGCGCTACTGCGCAGCCAGGCGAGGCAGCCACTTGAACGAAGTTGTGTTCCATCATTAATGGGAATGTTTACTTTTACTAATAAAGCCATAATACATGGAAAAAAATTTAATTTTGTTCATTTTATTGCATTTTTAAAAAGAAACTTGTATTTGGCCCACCCTGTACATATATGCAATAAAATAAGAGCTCCTAATACATCTTTTATCACTTTATTTAGCAATTTTAATATAGGTAACTGAGATTTTATTACTATTTGCCACAGAATTCCCATCATAGTTTTGTTTTTACTCGATTTGGCACTAGTAGGAAGATAGTAAATATACAAGAATTTCGTTTACAGCAATGGCAAATAAAAATCATCGCGTCTCATCCATTCCTTTAGTTTAATTAATCGTTTGATCTTAAATTTACTTTTAATAAAAATTTTCTCATCCCCATCAACTACCATTTAAGGAAAGCGAAGAAATTAAAACATTTATTGAAAAATTAGTGACGGAGCATTTCATGGAACAAATGGTAATAACTTAGTCATTTTAATATTTTTTTAGAACACTTTACATGTTTCGCAATTTATAATTACAGATCCTCTATCTTCAAGGACATGTCGATAGTGACCTAAAAAAGACCGTTAGAAATGTTATTAAGAAATTAATTGCGGTGCAATCAATCCCAACATACCTACACTTGGACTGGCAAAAGTGGCATTCAAGGAGGTATGTACTTGGCTTACAAGGTGCTTATCTAGCTCTGTCTAATAGTAGTAGCTCAGAAAATAAATAAATATATATACGCAAGATTCGAATATTTCCACCACAGAGTTGGCGTATGTTCCAACAGAGCTATAGATGCCATAAGGTTATGTATGGAATAGTATATCGAGTAAATACCACCCTCGGCTTGAATTTTGGGGCCCACTATGCGTACATATTTATACAAATATACACATCTACTTTATTTTATTATGGAAAATTAATATTTACGTCTATAACTTTTTATACTTAATACAGCTTTGACAGAAGAAATATTTGCGGAACTTCATGGGTTGATAACTCTTATTGTCAATTCAATTAATTATGAATCGAAAAGTTATCCAAAGGAAAAAATTATCAAATGTATCAAGGAAAACGTTAAAAGAGGCAAACAAAATTTCAATCGATTTCAAAGCCAGCAAAAAGTACAATAAAAACATAAAATTTAAAATTAGCTTTGAAAAACATTTTTTTTATATTATTTTTTGAAAAATTTTGTTTCTTTTCTTGTTTTTTCAAAGAAATTAAAATAATTTACTACTTACTGCTAAATTGAATTAAAAAATAAATACTTTATTATTAAAAAATAATAAAGTAAAATTATAGTAAAAAACTTATTTATTTGTATCATTATTTAACTTTTTTACAGATATTAGTTTATTAGTATCGTAGTTTATTAATCGTTGCTGGATACCGCTGTTAACTTAGCGGTTGAAAAAGTCAAGAAGGATGTATTTCCATTAAATGGGCTTGTTAAATGTGTTCAGTAAATGCTGTACGCATTCGCTATACTCAATCAATAGTTCTGCGTTTTACAACTTACTGGCACATGGCGTTTACACGTGATGTGCACATTACTGTTCAAAAAGTCAAGCACAAATAAGGCGAATATGCATACACTTTGCTTGTTAAATATTAACGGTAAGCGCCGCACCATTTCGCCGCACTCAATCCTTATAGTCCAAGAGCTCGCGACAAAAAATCGCAAGAGTTACATTTAGGGTGTACGTATACTAGAGTCAGCAGGTCTGACGTGGGGACACCTGGCTCTGGTGAGCTGTCAAAGATGTTAAAAAAATCGGAAAATGAAAGAGTTTTAGGAAAGCTGAAAATTTGCCAGGACGTAGTTTTTACAATGAAAAACTGAAAAACAATGGTCAGACACCCCAACAGCGGGACCCACCCAGTCAGCCCCCCCGCAAACATGTCAAAAAAATCGGGTCCTCGAAAGAGTTTTAGGAAAGCTGAAATTTTGTTCAGTAAATATCTATTATATATAAGTTTTGAAAATAACAGTCAGACTTCATTTGGTTAGAACGGAGCCAGTCAGCAGGCGCCGAAAGTATAAATGTCAAACGAGCGCGATTTCTGCTAATATGTGCGCGACAATCAATACAAGTGTCATGAAAGAGTTCTAAGAAAGCTGAAAATTTACCACGGGGTAGTTTTTATAATGAGAAACAAAAAAAAAATGGTCAGACACCCCAACAGTGGGACCCACCCAGTCAGCACCCCCGCAAAGGTGTCGCAAAAATCGCGTACTTTTGGTTTCTGTTACTATGCGCGCAACAATCAATACAATTGTCATGAAAGAGTTTTAGGCAAGCTGAAAATTTACCACGTGGTAGTTTTTACAACGAGAAACAAAAAAAAACAATGGTCAGACACCCCAACAGTAGAACCCACTCAGTCAGCACCCCTGCAAAGGTGTCGCAAAAATCGCGTGCTTTTGGTTTCTGTTACTATGCGCGCAACAATCAATACAAGTGTCATGAAAGAGTTATAGGAAAGCTGAAAATTTACCACGGGGTAGTTTTTACAACGAGAAACAAAAAAACAATGGTCAGACACCCCAACAGTAGGACCCACCCAGTCAGCACCCCCGCAAAGGTGTCGCAAAAATCGCGTGCTTTTGGTTTCTGTTACTATGCGCGCAACAATCAATACAAGTGTCATGAAAGAGTTTTAGGAAAGCTGAAAATTTACTACGGGGTAGTTTTTACAACGACAAACAAAAAAACAATGGTCAGACACCCCAACAGTAGGACCCACCCAGTCAGCACCCCCGCAAAGGTGCCGAAAAAATCGGTTCCTCGTAAGAGTTTTAAGAAAGCTGAAAATTGGCACAGTGTAAATCTATTAAATATAATTGAAAATAACAGTCCGACTTTATTTGGATAGAACGCGACCAGTCAGCAGTCGCCGAAAGTATAAATATCATACGCGCGTGATTTATGTTATTATGCGCGCGTATGTTAAATAACAATCAAAGTTTCGTTTATTTTATAATATAATAAAATGGTATTACTTTAAGACCTTGTATATTTTCCGTATGATATGGCACTACCCTTTCCTTTTGGTGCCGTCTCATTTACATCTTAAGATATTGAAAATTATTAGTTCATCAGTTGAATAAACTGAGCTAGAGTGGCTGTCCTGTCTTTAAAATCCCAAAAATACAATTCTAATATCTTCATTGAATTTTACTTTATTATTTTGAACCAGTTCCTATATGACTGGCAAAATAGAAATATCGAAGATAATTGTAAAAATTTACTAAACCTTATAAAAAGTAACAATTTATTTAAACTTATTTGAATATTATAATCTACACATATAACTTTTGAAAACGCATATCTTAATTTAAATCTAGATTTGAGTACGTTACATACTATTTACTTATTAGTCATTCCTGAAATTCATACTCTAAGTATCATATAGCTGATGGTCTCTGTAACTAATGCTGTACAATAATTATGTATATTTATATATTTTTATTAATAAATAATAATAATAATAATTTATTATTTTAATAATAAAATATTTAGTTTTCAACAAATTTTAAAAAGAAAAAGTTATTCTTAAGTGTCGTTTGTTGCAAATATTAGTTTTCCGGGTAAAATACTTTTACTTTATTATTTCAACAATACAGTATTGTTATCGATTTTTAAAAAAAAAAAATTAGCTACCCTCAAAATTTTTTTTTCACGTTTCATGACTAGTAGACACGAAAAAAGCAAAAAAAAATGTCAGTCCGTCTGTCCGCCGTACCCCGTACGCCGTACGCCGTACGTCGAGCGCTGTACGCAAAATCGTTTGAAGGCTAGTAGCTCCCAAACCCTTTGAGCTATTAAATTGAAATTTTTTTTATGAATAGACTGGGTAGGCCCCTTGTAGTGGCCAAATTTTGGTTGGGCTGTGAGGGGGGAGGAGGGGGAAGTGTTTTAGACGGAAAATTTTAGTTTCTAGATCTCAGCAACCGCTTATGCTAGGAGGCTGAAATTACATAGAGCCTTAGCAGTGGACCCATTTGCAAAAAAATTGCCGGTATAGGTGAAGGGGTTTAGGAGTGTGGGGAAAAATAATGCGTCCGAAACGCAAAAAAGGTGAGATCGACACTTTCTAAAATCCATATCTCCTAAACGGTCAATATCACAAAATTGAAACTTAATGAATATATGTAGGTATACTAGGAGAATAGATCGGAAACAAAAATTTGAGTGGGGGCAGTGGCGTACGGGGGTGGGGGGTGAAAAACTTTAGATTACGATATCTCACGAACCAATTGCACTAGACAAATAAAATTCGGTTTGTGTATAAAGGTTGACAAATAAAGTTTGCTGAAATCAAAATTTTTTAAGGGGGCGGTGGAGCATGAAAGTGGAGGGGATAAGAATTTTTCTAAAAAATCACGTCTCATATCTCAAGAACAGTGTAAGATAGATGCTTCACATTATTACCAGAAGTAGTGTAATGGAATTGCAAACATAAAAATAATACGAGATTTGCCTACTGGGCAAAATAATTAAACACCACTGTCTTTGTGAATTGATAGTATACGACAAATGATTGTCACAGCACGATCGAGACTCGATCGTGAACTTCAACGAAACGTCATGAAATGACGCAGAAAAACAAGGAAGTCTGATTTTAACCTCCGACGAAGGTGGGTGTGCGTTGTGAATAAGTACCGGGAGGACTCCAGGGAAGACTGGAGGATTTTTTTTTTTGCTTTCTTTAGCTGCTCCCGACAGCGAGTAGAGCAAGATTCCGGCCTCTGGAGGAGAACTAAACCCCGAAGTCCAGGAGGGAATTCCGTAAATACCAGGAGGAAGAAAAAAATAATAATAATGGGATCAATACGGGTATGGAGTTTTGGTTTTAAAATTTAAAAATATATACCTTTTTTTTTGAAAATCGAAGGATAGGTAAATTTTGCCATAATTTTTTTTTTTTTGTCTATGAAATACCCATTAAAGTTATATTTTTCAATGGAAAACTATTTTACGCGTCTTTCGTTTCCTTTCGGAATGTAAACCTGTCGTGTAATAAGTGTATCGTCTTAAGTGTTGTCCGCGGAAGTAACGCTCAGGATTATGTAGCGTTTTCTGGTTAATTGCTTCTTCAGTGTACGGTTTCAGTGAGCTAGTGAACAAAAATGGGCCTTCTCTAATTTATGTCCTGAGTGCTTCTTTCTTTGGTGCTTAGGTCCTTTCTTTTTGGTTCGTTTTACATTGGTCGGATCCACGCTACGTCCATGGAGTCCCGATGGCCCTTTTTGGTGGAAGTTTTTGTGCGTAACCTTTTTTTCTCTACCGCGTGTCAGGCGAACGCGCAGATTGGTGGCTTCCGAGTGCCCCTTCTTGTCCTCGGCAGGGTGGAGTGCGCGATTTATGCAGGTTTTTGCAAGTGAAATCCGCGTTGGGTATTATTTTCGTTTCGGTGGCGTAATAAGCACGCGGTGTAGAGTGCGAAAGCGTGTAGTAACGGTATGGCCCCCGAAAACAAACGGGTTTTCGCAGGCACCGTTCGTTCTACAACAGCGGCGTGGGTGACGCTCAACCGCGTGTCGCTCAAATACCGTAATAGTCCAATGTGGAATTATTCTTGTGCGCGCTTGTATAGGGCTACTTTTCAACCATTTTTGGGAGCCCCAATTGATTGAATCCGATTGGAGTTCATCTAATTGGATTATTCATGTCTAGCTCGTAATCGTTTATAGCGGCACTTTTACTTGTTCTTAAAGGTTATGTTGTATTGGGTTGGGATCAGTAGGATCTGAAGCGGCGTTTTTTATGGACTTTTAACTCCCTCTAAGTGCCAGGTTATCTTCAGAGACCGTATGTCAATTCAAGGAGAAAAGAATATCAGTTTTTTTTTTGTTTGCAGCTAAAATTTTCAGCAAGTTTTAAGTAACTACAGCCATGCGGTGGGCCAACAAAGGAGCCCCCTTTTCTTTTAGGTTGAAAGATGCTGGACGCAATGCAGAGTCCACCATCTGCGCAAGTCGATTTCGCCAATATCGTCGTTCCGTTACTTTTTGGTTGCGTTATCAATGCCTTTGTGGGTTAGGTAGGGTATTAAATAAATGCTTTTCTTTATTTTTTTGTCGGAAATCTGCATACGCCGCCGATTTGTCCCCGTTACAGAAGCTTGTGTCACGAGGCTAAGCCAAAATTCGAGTAAGAGGAAATTCGAGTTAAAGAAGTTTAATCTTCTTTAGCTCCTAAAGTGAATGCCCCAACACATGAGGTATTTAAAATAGAAAGTAGTATCAGTGCTCGTTTTTTACGAATAGGTAGTTCTATTAGAGGGGCGCCCTATTTCCCGATTACTATCACAGCCAACATACTCTCTGAATTTTTTTGAAGGAATATGTGCGAAAACATCTACACCGATTTTCGTGAGTTTTCCTACGTTATATTTTGGTTGAACTTCATCTACGTGAGTTTTGTTTTTTTTTTCTTCGGGGCTATTAACATCCTACGGCGATGAAATACCACCCTCCTCCACATCATACCAGTATAGATGATAGGCTAGTATGAATGATTAAGGAGATTGCTTTTCTTCTGCCTTTCCACCACGAAAGGATAATTATTGATATAAAAATATATGAATCTACTTAACAGCAATAACAACTGCTTCGGCCTTCCCGCCGAAAGTCTCCATCCTTGTGATCTCCTCCTTCATTTTCTCACTTTTCTTTCTCCATCCTTCTCCTAGTCTGACTTCCTACTTTCCTTCTTCCTATACCGACCCAGCCCGCTGAGGATAGAGTACGGACTTCTCAAACCGTACTTCTCAGCCCCTATCGTGCATAAATACTTACGATGTCCATGGATATAGACAGCCACCTACGCCCCTTCCGACGAGCTACGCACGTGCTTTTATGCTAGATGCACGCTACCTTTCGGCAATCCATGGGGCATATGGCACCCAACTGTGGCTTTGTCACCAGACGGTAATTGTCTTAGCCAGTCTATATGATCATGGCCGTCTTGATCAAATGGTGACGGAGACCTACTCCCACTATTTGTTTCAGGGCGGAATACATGGTACTATACACTCGTGGCGAGGATAATTAATTAGGTTACAGTGTTACGATTTTCCAGTTTGGTTGGACGGATACCATGATGTGATTCAGGTCATGTCATGGCGCCCCAAATTGATTGTGACATTGTAGCTTAAAAACGTCCTGCGTACATTACAGTAGGCCTAATAGAGTCTTAGCAGAAAACATAATTTTGGAAGTGTGGGTGTAGAGGGTGAGGGTGGGGGAGGGTGAAAAGGAAAAAGTTCCGATTTTAATATCTGGACAACCTATAATGATATAAAGCTGAAACTTGGTATTTAGATAAAGCTATATTAGTAGCATCTTTTTTTATAAGGGTGGTATGGTACGGGGGTGGGGGTGTTTTTCCTATCTATTGAACGGCGTATGCTACAAAGTTAAAACTCGGTACGTTTATGTAAATCAACTAGAAAACTAATTTAGATAAAAAAAATTTCAAATATCCATTGGCGTTCGGAGGAGGGGCAAAAAAAATTATCAGTGAAAATGGAATGCATATATTTTCACGGTTTTCTTCATATCTATTAGGTCTTCCCAAATATTGAATTCATTTTTATTCTACGGCTTCTTCATATAAATACCTAGAAAGTGTTTGCAGAATTTTTTAAAATTCGACCCCTAAGGGGGTGCAAAGGGGATTGTAAACTTTTTCACGAATTCTACTATATCCCCACGTCTTATCAGATATCGAATATCTTTTCACTTTCACGTGCTTGCGTAATAATCGCCTAAAACTTGTTTTTAAGTTTTTTCCTTTTCCAACCCCTAAGAGGGGTTGAACACATTTTCACGAGTTCCGTCATTTATTTTAGAAGTGATAAGAAATTGAATTGGTTCCTACTTTCTCGTGCTGTCTTCATATTTATCTATTAACTCCTTTCAGGATTTTTGGATATTGAACCCCCAAGTGGGTGTAAGGAGGTTGCATATCTGGTGATATATCGAATTCATTTTTACTTCCTAAGGTTTCCTATATAAAAAAGCCAAAAAGTCAATTTCAGTATTTTAGATATTCAATCCTAAGGGGGTAAGGGGGTTGTATGCTTTTCAAAGTTTCGACATATTTCTTAGGTTCGATGAGATATTAGATCGCTTTTCATTTCCACAGACTTTTTATATAATCGCCTACAAACCCATTTCTCAATTTTTCGATATTCAACCCCAATAGTTTGTATATGTTTTCACAATTTTTGCCATCCCTAGGCTATGATGAGATATAAAATTAATTATTACGGCCAACCAATTCACGATTTTTCGAATTTCCAGAACCAAGGAGGTGTGAAGGGTTCGCTTACGTTTTCACAAATTTTTCAAAATCCGTCGTGTCTCATGAGATATCAAGTTGCTTCTTATGAAATCGTCTAAAAACCTGTTTCACAATTTTTTCGAAATTCAAACCCCAAGTGGAAGTAATGGGTTTGTATACGTTTTAACAATTCGTCATATCTCTTAAGTCTGATAAGGCAACAAATTTCTTTTTTACTTCTATGGGCTTTTAGTGAACATAATATACTGAAATTCGAATAGTCTACACGGACTTTTTCAATGTTTAATCGGCTGAAAATCTCTATTTTAAATATTTTTATAATAAGAACAAAAATAATTTTCCAAGAAATCTAATAATCTCGAAGCAACTCATGATACACTCCGACTTTGACCGCTCCCGAACTTTGACCCGAAAAATAATAAAGTTTCGCCCAGACCATTGGCAGATTTTTTTTATAGGCGTTCTGTGAGGATGTCATTATATTGGTGAATGCGACTCGTTATCAGTTTTTGTCTCTTCTTTAATCATGCATCATGCTATTGCTATTTACTTCTCTCATCTCATTAAATAAAGAAAACAAGGTAAAATTTTTATAAGAATAATACTGCGTAGTGTCCTGTCTTGTTATAGATTGTCTTTTGTCAGGCCCTATAAACCGAAAACACGAAAAATTTATGGGTTCTTATGTACAAACTACTACTATGTTAGCTCGTGCGCTTGTGTTCATGGCGAAAAACGAAAAGCAAATATTTCCGCATCTTCTCCTCAAGAATGTAAACATGCCTACCTGTTCCGCCTTTAGCGAGAGAAAAAGACTAAACGTCCTACACGACACGTATTATCATCAAGTGCGTACCCGCCGGCAAATGCCATTGCAAACTTCGATGTTGAACAGCGCAGAGCGCTATCGTTTCCTGTATGCGATCATGATGCCGGAACCGGAACCCTAACTCTGACGGCTAGTGCAATGAAATTCATCTTTCGATTGCACAAGTCGATTGAATGCTGTCTTTTGATTGCACTAGTCGTCGACCACTAGAATTCTATTTTAATATGACCGGACCGGTCAGGCCTACCTTTCATCGATGATTGGTCAGGTCTACTTCATACTTCCTTCATACATACTCTTCAGTGAGTGCACCTATTGCTATCTTGTTCTTGCTCATTCCAATTTCAAATACAATGCGCGATAGGAGATCTCTCATGTCAACGAGTGCGGATGAAATGGTCGGATGCATTTCAGTACGAGCAAGAAAGAAATGCGAATACCTCACACGTATTCACAGACAGCAAGTATATAGCTGAACTTCTTCCCAACTGATAATCTTTTTTCAGCGACAAGTTTCGCTGCCTTTTCATCGTCTCTTCATCGATGTTTGGTTTATAGGGTACCCTATAAACCAAAAACACGAAAAATTCATGGGTTCTTATGTACAAACTACCACTATGTTAACTCGTGCGCTTGTGTTTGTGGCGAAAAACGAAAAGTAGATATTTTCCCATCTTCTCCTCAAGAATGTAAACATGCCGACCTTTTCCGTCTTTAGCGAGAGAAAAAGACTAAACGTCCTACACGACATGTATTATCATCAAGTGCGTACTCGCCGGCAAATGCCATTTCAAACTTAGATGTTGAACTGCGCACAGCGCTATTGTTTTCTACATGCGAATATGATGCCGGAACCCATAACTCTGACGACTAGTGTAATGAAATTCATCTTTCGATTGCATTAGTCGATTGAAAGTTGTCTTTTCGTTGCACTAGTCGACGACCACTGGAATTCTATTCCAATATGACCGGACGCCGTCCATCGGTGCAGTGTCGACCGGTAAGGCAGAATTCGCCTATAAGTCAGGCCTACCTTTCATCGATGATTGGTCAGGTCTACTTCATACTCCCTTCATACATACTCTTCAGTGAGTGCACGAATAGCCATCTCGTTCTTGCTCATTCCAATTTCAAATACAATGCGCGATAGGAGATATCTCATGTCGACGAGTGCGGATGAGATGGTCGGATGCATTTCAGTACGAGCAAGAAAGAAATGCGAATACCTCACACGTATTCACAGACAGCAAGTACATAGCTGAACTTGTTCCCAACTGATAATCTTTTTTCAGCGACAAGTTTCGAAACTGTTCAACAAATTATTGCAAGTATATTATTTATTAGTTATATGCATGAAAAATTCTTTACGCAGAAACTGATGTAGCTGGAATACCTACATAAATATTGTTTTGAGAACTCCGCGTTGGTTTGCCTGGATCCAATAAAAGGCGCGTATTCTTAAAAAATTACTGTCAACTGTATTTACAAGATATTTTGTAAGATTCTTTCGGGGAAATTTCACGATTTCAAACTCCATAATTGACGTTAAGGGGCAAATACACTCGCAGCATGTACATTCAACATAACTAATAAATCTTATTTAGACTACATATTCATAAATAGCATCATGCTCCATACATGTCTTCATTTCGTTGTAAATGCTTAAAAAATAGAAAGCAGAAGACTTTTTTTATACAGTCATGTATACGCAATCTGAAGTCATCGGTAAAATCGATAGTTTTTAAAACCTATTGATTGTTTCGATAGTACGAAACTATCGATACTATCAATAGACTATCGATGTTTAAGCAAGACTAACCTGAGGTGAGTGTCGAGTACAGTGTTCGCGTTATGTCAAAGTGCAAGAAGCGAATCCTAGGAAGGAGTCCCCACAAGGGATCATTGGGCCACGACATTTTGGCGCAGCCGAATATACTACATATCTCTTTTAAATAATATTTTTTTTTAAACATATTGTGTTCAGACTTGGCTTCGGTATGGTTGTTGGCGGGTTACGGTTTACATTTTTAGGTATATATTAAAGAGTGAAAACAAAACAAAACTGGGCGCAACTTTATTATTTTCGGGCAGAAGTCCGGAACGCGTTTAATTCTGAGACGCGGTGTAGGTTACTATGTGACTGAAAACCTAAAAAAAATCGGGAAGCGGTTAGAATGGGGTCGCGCTAGAATTCTTAAACACCGCTCTCACATATAACATATGAATTACATAATTGGGTCATACTCCGAGAAGAGGTCTAAGTCATAGTATAATATCAGTTAATACGCGATTAGGAGGTTTTTGGCCATTACATGCGATTATATAAAAAGTCGGTGGAAGTGAAAACCAATCTCATATCTCATTAATCCTAAGAAATATGTCGTAAGTCTTACGTCCTATTGGAGTTGAATATGTAAAAATACTGAAATCAACTTTTGACGATTATGTAGGAAGCCTTAGGAAGTAAAAATTAATTTGATATCTCATTAGAACTAAGAAGTATGTAGGAATTTGTGAAAACATATGCAACCCCCTTGCATCCACTTTGAGGTTGAATATCAAAAAATCCTGAAATGGGTTTTTAGATATATGTAAAGAAAGCCCGAGGAAGTGAAAACCAATCCCATGTCTTATCACTCCTAAGAGATATGACGAAATTTGTGAAATCGTGTTCAACCCGTTTATACCCTCTTAGCAGTTGAAAAAGGAAAAAAAACTTGAAAACGAGTTTTAGGTGATTATTAAAGAAGCCCGTGGAAGTAAAAAGTTATTCAATATCTAATCAGACCTGAGGGATATGGCTGAATTCGTGAAAATGTGTACAACCACTTTATACAACTGTGGGGGTCGAATTTTAAAAAATCCTGAAAACACTTTCTAGGTATTTATATGAAGAATCCGTAAAATAAAAATGAATTCAATATTTGGAAAGACCTAATAAATATGACGAAAATCGTGAAAATATATGAATTCCATTTTCACTGATCATTCTTTTTGCCCCCCTTCTGTACGCCAATGGATATTTGAAAATATTTATACTCTAGATGAAATCATGTAGAGTATTGTTACATGTAAACCTGGCAAACGCGCAACCGTGCAACTCGATCGTTTCACATAATGAAAACAACAACAACCGAATACCTAGTTGCAAAATAGCCCAATCAGAAATCTAGCTGAAGATAAGCCGAAACAACACGATTCAACACGTATCTCTCTTATTATCGAAAGCTCTCCAATGTACTACAACCCCGTACATAAACCACTGAACGAAGGTCAAAATCGAAGGCTCTGAAGCTTTCGAGAAGATTCCACAACTGAACGAACGTTTAAGTACACCGGTGAACATTCGAGACTGCAACCGCCTAGTATATAAGCAGATGAAGCGTTCAGCGAAGTCACAGTAATTTTGATTACGTCGACTGCGACAGCCAGCGCGTATACGCGACCGTATTGAGAGAGAACGAAAGTGAACGAATCAAGCGATATAGAAGCGGGCGGTACTGCCATACAGTGCAAATTATTGTGCGAGTATAATTCTGTGAATTAAAAGTGCGATTGAATAAATAATTACTTATTTTTCATTTTAACCGAATTGTGTTTTACTTGAAATCCCGGCGAACCCCTAGCTCGCAACAATTGGTGTCAGAAGTGGGATTTCAAGGATTAATTCGGGTTAGAATCGCGAGTGGAAAAAGTGAAATTAAAATTCTCGAACGGACAAAGTGAGAATTTTGTGCGCGAATAAAGTTTTCAAACTGTGAAGTTAAGTGAAAATTCTCGAACGGACAGGAAGAATTTTGTAAAATCGAATATTCTCGAGTGCTCTAGTGAGCGGTGAAGTGGAAAGTTCTCGTACGGACAAAAAGAGAATTTGAGTGAATTTGTATTGCGGAAAATCTTTAACGAACAAATAATCGATAGTAAAAATGCCGCGTTATTTAAAAGACTTAAAACTAATGGAGCTGAAGGAAGAGCTCGGTAGACGCGAACTATCAACAACTGGGAACAAGTCCGAACTTGTCAGCGGAATGATTGAAGTACTTGAGGCTGAAGGTAAGGACCAAGCCACCGTCACCTCCAGGATAATTTCTTACGAAATTTCCTACCTCAAAACAGACCGACATTTATCACTCAGTGATATCTATAATACCCACCACCATGAACATTCATATACAACAACTCACGCCACTCGGGTACCATAACCGAACACCAAACTCTTACTACCACCGAACTTACCCGGGGCCACCGGTATTCACTCGACTCTCGTCTAATGGCATCCACTCTAGGGAGACAGCGACGATCGTACACTCCACTCTTAGGGATCCTTTTCTCCGTGGTAAGGCTTCAGGTCTTTTACGTGCCAGGAACCCTTCTCCGCCCCCTTCTCATCCACTAATGTGTACGTACATGAGGATGTGCACTTTGATATCCTGAACGGTCCCACAAATTTTGGGCCCAGTTTAGCCGCATAAAAATTAGCCGCATTTGACAAGGTGAAATTCCTCCTCCACACCAATTCATTCGGCAGGAATTTCACGTCGCGGCGCTGTTTATCGTACCCCTCCTTCGCCTTCAGCGAGGCGTCCTTTAATTTGCGCTGAATGTCTTCGCGCACATCGGTCAGCACCTTCAGTCTATCAAGGTACGAGTGAACGTCCGTTGACGCGACTTCAACAGGCCCTTCCTTGAGAAGTGCATTACTACCACCGTCAATTACCATTTCTCTCCCAAAGTTGAGCAGATATGGCGATACTCCCAGGACTTCGTGCTGGGCAGTACGAATTGCGCATGCTACTTTGGCCAGTTGGGCGTCCCAGGTTCGATGATTTTCTGACACGTAAGCTCTCAGAGTGGTTTTAATTATGCGATTCATTCGCTCGGCCGGATTGGCTTGAGGGTGATAGTGCGCCGTGTACGAGATCGACGTGCCGTGGGACTCAAAGAGCTCCTTAAAAACCTTACTTTGGAATTGGGGTCCATTGTCACACACTACGAACTTGGGTACCCCAAACAGCATCAACACGTTTTGTTCTAGTTCTCGGCAGATGCCGGGAGCCGTAGCCGATCGGAGTGGGAACAACATCGGAAATTTGGTAAAATAGTCTACCACGGTCAATATATAATTGTAACCCTTCGTCGAGCGCGGTAGTGGCCCAATCAGGTCTACACATATAAGCTCCCAAGGACGAGAAGTACCGCTCCTTTGTGTCATCAACCCCGCTGCTCTTTTCTGCTCTGGCTTGACCCTTTGACACACCTGGCAACTGCGAACATACCTGGCAGTGTCCGCCTTCATCTTTGGCCAATACACCTTATTGGTTAGACGAGCGTATGTTTTATGGACTCCCATATGTCCTGCAAGGGGGTTATCATGGTACTGATGTAACACTTCCCTACGCGTACCCTTCGGAACAACCCACTTCCACATGCTATCGTTCTCCTCCAACCCGGGATGCCGAGTTTTCACATGCTTATACAATTTCCCATCTTCAATACGCCAATCCGGGAAGGACAGCGGATTTTCGGAGACTCGCAACATCATTTTGCTGCACCAGGGGTCTGGTTCTGCCGTTGATATCGTTGCTAATGCGGGCACTGAGCGCGATAGCATGTCGGGTACGACATGCTCCTTACCTTTTCTATGAACGATCTCCATGTCGTGCTGTTGCATTTGGACCGCCCACCTAGCTAGCTTACCGCACGGATCCTTCAGATTCGCGAGCCACACCAACGAGTGGTGGTCGGTAATCACCTTGAACCGCATTCCTTCCAGATAAGGCCGTAATTTTCCCACTGCTCACACTACTGCTAAGCACTCTTTTTCGGTGGTCGAATAATTCCGTTCAGGCTTCGATAGAGAGCGGCTTAAATACGCTACCACCTTCTCCCCATCTTCACGTTCCTGTGATAGCACTGCTCCGATACCAAAATCCGACGCATCCGTTTGTACCACAAACGGAATGTCGAAGTCAGGACAGGCTAAAATAGGAGCCGTAATAAGACATTCCTTTGCCGTATTGAATGCCCTCTCACATTCATCCGACCATATGAATTTTTTGTTCTTCTTTAGCAATTCAGTTAAGGGCTTCGTGAGTGACGCGAAGTCCGGAATAAAGCGTCGGTACCACGATACCGTGCCCACAAAGCTACGAACTTGTTTCACACAGGTTGGAGCAGGAATACTTACAATACTCTCCACTTTGTCGGGATCCACATGTAACCCGTGAGCGTCCACGACGTAGCCCAGATACTTTAGTTGAGAACGACAAAACTGGCATTTATCCTTACTCACCTGGAGACCCGCATCCGTCAAGCGTCTAAAGACTTCTTGTAATATATCCAAATGCTTCTGGAAAGAGTCCGTGACGATTATAATATCATCAAGATAGACGAACACGTGAGGTTCTAAGTCAGCACCGAGTACTTGATCAAGCAGGCGTTGCCACGTCGCAGGAGCGTTGTGTAGCCCAAACGGCATACGCTTGAACTCAAATAATCCCCTATTGGGTACTATAAACGCAGTCAAGGCCTGTGAATCCGCCTCCATTGGTATCTGCCAGTACGCAGATTTGATATCGAGAGACGTGAGGAAATGAGCGTTCCTAAGCTTATCCAGGGTGGCGGAGACAAACGGCAGCGGGTAAGCGTCTCGGTCGGTAACTTTGTTTAGTTTTCGATAGTCTACGCAGAAACGATATCTTCCGTCTTTCTTCTGAATTAGCACAATAGGAGATGCCCACGGACTTTTCGAAGGCTCTATCACGCCTTCCTGTAGCATTTCATCGAGTTCTGCATCAATCTGCTTCTGCACGATTGGATTCACCGTATAATACCTCTGTCGAATTGGCTCTGCGTCGGTCCGGATCTTGTGCTTCACCAGATGTGTACACCCCAGGCTAGGTCCCCCAGCTAGGAAAACCTTCGCCGTCAGCTCCTCCAACTTACGTGTCTGAGATGGGGTCAAACTTGGAGTGTGTACAGAATCGTTGATAGATGCCACCTCGGGTGGTTTCGCGAATTCCCAAACGTTACTGCTGAGATCCGGAACAATTCCGAATTTCGCCCAAAAATCGGCCCCCAATATGAGCATCTGCGGTAAGTTTGGTATAACCAGCGTCTCGATTAAACCTATTCTGCCTTTAATGCCAAATGGAATCATCACCGTACCTGATACCGATATGTTAGATCCGTCCGCCAGCGATACAGCCTCAACCGACGATTTATCTACCATGAACCCTAAATCACTTAAAATTTCCCAACCCTTTCCTCCAACACTGTTCGTGAGGCACCGGAATCCAACAGGCCACACAGATTTACCCCGTAGACGCTAACTATCAAATAGGGACGATTATCTCCCTCCCACCTATCTAACACGTAATCTAGATTCACGACTTTCCTCCTTACTGCTTCTTTCTTATAAATGACCCTCCCATTCTTTCCCCCTTTGACGGCAGTAGTACCGAGTTCCGAAATCACTGACCTGCCGTGCCAGGAGTTCGCGATTCGTTTCCCGAGCATGTCGTGCAGTATTTCCGGAGCACGCCCTCTCGTCCACAACCAAAGCACCGCCTAGGTTGCTGGCAGCCGTTAGACATGTGCCCTTCCTCGTTGCAGTTGAAACAACGTATTTTCCTTTTCACAATCTGACCACTACTTACCGAGTTATTGCTTCTAAACGGATTCGCACTTGCCGAAAGATTTGATTGGGCCACTGTCTGTACTGCAGGATGCGACTCAATTGGTAATGGCATGGTCAGTTCTGCAACAGAGACATAGGCCAAATCCGGCTCCAATAAATTTGTCTGTTTGCGTGAGGGTGGTGGTATATAACTTTCCACATTAAATCGTGCTGCCTCTAATTTTTTCCCGACCACTAGGAGCTGCTCAATCGAAGTGATCTCGACTAACGCCAAGTGATTTGAGAAGAAAGGTGCTATGTTCTTTAGGATGAAGGATAATTTCAACGCCTCGGTGCAAGGTCCACTTAACCTACCGAATAGCCTCAGCATCACACTGACGAACATCCCAATGCTTTCGTTGCTACCTTGGGTGCGATGTCGTATTTCTTCTAGCAGCCGGTCATTGTAGCCCGGAGGCAAAAATTCGTCTCTGAGCCTCGCCACTAATTCTCCCCAATTCGGGGAAAAAGGTTTATTCGCCCTAAGCCAGATCAACGCTTTCCCTTCAAACAGATCCACCGACGACTCGAAAAGCCGTTGCAACGAACAACCTCGTGCATCCCTCAACTCATCGACTCTTTCGAGAAATCCACTAAGTGACTCTCCAGCTGTGCCCGAAAACTTCACCCCCCATTTATAAACTGGCACCGCTGCGGTTCCAGAAGTATAGGTATGCGAGTCCAAATCCGCATTTCCTTTACCAACTTGCGTAGACGACGCACATTTCAAACCTAACTTTGGCCCTGGATGCGAGGTTCCCGGTCGCCCTGCCCCCTTTCCTGTTCTACCGAAAGACATTTCATCCCCGAATTCCAGACTGATATTCGCATCCCCATCTTCGCTGCTACCAACTGGTATCAACTTGGAGTCCAGTAGCGCGAACAACTCAGCTATTTTCTGACGCGTCTCTGAGACATACGTTTTGGAATCCATTTCTTCTATTTGCATGTTATCGAGTCTTCTCAGGGCCCACTTCCCCTTGGCATCGATTTTCTTGAATTCCCCGCAGTCTTCGTCCCCTTTAAAATCCTCTATAAGCCTCGCAATTTCCTCCAGTTTATTATCCACCTCGATCTTATCTTCGGTAAATGTGAAAGGATACCCCGGTCTTGAGAAGCTAGATTGCCGTTTCAACGTAGCTCGTAATACTTTCCTCATTTCGTCCACGTTCTGGCCTCTCAAGCCAACCACCGCCAGTTCGTACTTAAGTTCATCCGCCGATAATCTATTGATATCCATGGTGAATTGGGGTCAGTTTAATGAATCCCACAAACGCAATACCAGAAAAATATAAATAGAGACTAATAATAAAAAAATGGAAAGAACCTACAAAAGTATTACACAATAAGACTCATATATGTAAAGGTATTTAATTACACTTTATTGACGCGCTAACAAAATACGCTTAGTTTGAATAATATAATAACAAAACGATAATTCAACAGATTATAGAAAACCCAAGAAATATAATAAAATAACAAAAAAAAAAAAAAAATATAGATTTCCAGTAACGAACTGTGGATCCAACGGACTAAAGTCTTCAAACACTCCACTAGGCTATTGATCTCCTTTATCAACTGTTGCTAAGTACCGCTTCCAGCTCGTTCCCCGAATCAACCGGAATTTTGAACCGCTTATATTTTCTGTAACAATCGTTTGCTGAAACTTTGTACCGCTTCTGCGCCGTTAACCGATTCAACCGAAAAACACCTATATAACTCCAATTTTAATCTGCTATGCCACTAACAAGTCCCACAAGGTTTGTGTAATAAAGCGATAATTTTCCCGGGTTTCCAGTATGGTAAAAAAAAAAATTAACAAAATGAAATAACAATAAAGTTGATTTCCAGCTTCGAACTCCGAACCCAACGGAATAAATTCGTCCATCGGTTCATTAGGCTATTGACCGCTTTTGTCATTTGTCGCTTAAAACCGTTTGTACATACTTCGTTCAATTATCCCACCGGAATTTTAAACCGCTTCTCTACCGTCAACCGATTAAATCGCTCACGAACGCTTTTCCCAACTGCAGAGGAGAACCGCTTTTTTTTCCGTTTACCGATAAAGCTGAAATTGTGAACCGTTTAAACCGTATTTTTTTTTTGAACCCGACGAAGTATCACAAATTTCGACACAAACGACACACACCAAAAAAACTAAATAATTATACACCACCGTAAAACTTATAGTGCCACGTACTCAACCAGCAACTCGAACTGATCCACTTTCACTGCTCACTTTAAATTTCACCTTTTCACCTGAGCTTAATTAATCAAATTTTCGAAGTTGTCCCAAACGCACGTTGGGCGCCAATTATTACCCCAACAAAATTGGGCCGTTCGCCCAGGCTAACTCACTCGAAGACGGGCGGGTAACGGGGACAACTTCTCCACGAAATTTTCTTTAGGGCGCCACTCAATCGTTTTATACGAGGACAATTGAGAAACCTCACACGCAAAAAAAAAACAAACACAAGGTCCGTTATAGATTAAATATATATTTGAAATACGCACTAGGATTAACTCAGTTTTTAATTACTCCAGAACAAAAACAAAAGAGAAAAACGAGCAATAAAAATGACCCTAAGCCGAAGGGGCGCCACCGCGAGACACCCTATAACGGTGTAATTATACAAATAAGGGGCCACCTAAAAGAGAGGAGGAACCAACAAGGATACTTAGCTCCCTTTATAGCCGCGCGCTCAACTCCGCCGTATTCTCCACTTATGCAGGGCTCTGTTGTAGACTTCGGACGCTCCTTCCTCTGGCAGCGGAGTTCCTTTTCGTTCCTCAGACTTCGGACGCTCCTTCCTCTGGCAGCGGAGTTCCTTTTCGTTCTCGTCGTCCACTTAGCTCCTTTTCCAATATCTGATGACGAACCGTCTTCAAAACGACGTCACTCCTCAACCGACGACAAAACCAAAAAAAGACCCCGCCGAGATGGCGTTCGGCCCTTATATACTCCAGCCAGTACAAGTTCGGCAGACTTCGTGTTCCGTTGCCATTCGTCCCTCTTTCCAGCATGGAAAGCTGAACTGTCAGACCTCGGACGATGACAGTTCACAAATGCTGGAGTTGTAGTTGTTCGAGTCTGACCCGGAAGTTTTCACACGTTTCCCTTTTTATTTCGTACGTCTTATTCGGTGCGCTGTGTAATTTGCTTAAGAAGAAAGCGCGCGAGGATTAGCCTCCGGATACGTGGTAATTGTTCGAACCGATCCTCCCTGTTCGGACACGCTTCTTGTCCCACCCCAGGCTCCGGAATTCACCTACGGAGCTTGATCGGTAAGGACGACCGGATGCTTCTTCTGCGGGGATGCTGTTGTCTGCTACACGTCGTTTGGCCCACGTCGTTAGAGATAGACAGCGGAGTTGGAAAGATGGGGCACTAAATCGCCCGGACGAACGCGTCGCCTATAACCTCAACGGATTTCCTCCTCCCCCCCAGGCTCCGCCCAACGACAGCCCTAGTAGGCTCGTGGAGGTAGAGGGTCTCCTTCCCATGACCATCGGACTGAGACCCTTCGGCGTCAGGTATTACATGAATTATACATGATTTAAAAATATTAAAAATACATTTTTCCTTTTTTTTTCTTTTAGGTTCTTGAGATATATATATACGATGGTTTGCGTCGTGTGCCATTTTGCGGCCGTAGTCATCGCCTCCTCGGCTCTCGATGCCCTCCTTCTGATTCATGGCTTGACTCTGCAAAGGAAACGGATTTAAAGTATCTCCTGTTAGGACACAAAAGGGCACATAACAAGTTTCGAGTTCCCAATCGAAGAAGCTCGTGCAGCAAGTAGTGATGAGTGTTCTGATACATCAGACTCTCTGAGGCAGTTAATGCAGCAAATGATGAACCAACAAAGGCAGCTCTCAGCAGACCTCTCAGCAGATCTCAGCCAGAAAATGGACCACCAAAGTCAACAACACAGTCAACTATCAACAGACCTTAACGAGAAGCTAGACCAGACTTCAAAGGACCTTAACCAAAAATTGGAACAGCAAAACGAGCAGACGAAAGAACTAAAAGAAGATCTAAATAATAAAATAGACATCATGGGTAAAATAATCGAAGAAAACCTGGAGACGAAACTTCGAACATTTGAAGAGCAAATAACGGAGAAGACATCAGCGATTGTAGAAGAAGTCGAACGTCTAAAAAGGGACTTTGATAACGTGAAAACAACTGGAGTCATCAAAACAGAACACGTTACACACAAAGATCTCAAAGCTCCAATCTTTGATGGACAAACACCATGGGCTATCTACAAGACCCAATTTGAGGCTGCCGCGAGAAATAATCATTGGAATGATTTGGAACGAGGAACGGCTCTTATATTGGCGCTAAGAGGTCCACCAGCAGAAGTTCTCCAAACAATTCCTCAAGAGCAGCAACAAGATTTTTCGACGTTGGTACAGACATTGGATCTTCATTACGGCAGTGACCACATGCGAGAGATCTACAAAACACAACTCTACAACCGAACCCAAAAGAATGGTGAAACACTTCAAGAGCTGGCACGCGATATTGAACGACTTACACTATTATCGCTTCCTAATGCGCAAACAGAGCAACGCAACGATACAGCTGTTTTCGCATTTAACAATGCTGTACAAGACAGAGAGCTGCAGCAGGCGTTAAAATTGGCAGGAAAGAAAACAATTGGCGAAGCCTTAGTATATGGGCTTACGTTCGAAGCTGCCAAGCAAAGCTCACGAAATAACTACCGAGTTCGAGAAATAACGGAAGAGTGTGTATGTCAGAGGGCCGAATACACCAAACGGAGCGAGGGATCTGGTGCACCCCGGTGTTAGAATTGCGGACAGGCAGGACACTTAAGACGCGACTGCCGAAAACCAAGAAAAGCTACCAACTATTGTTCCGGCTACGCTGCTAAACAAAAGGGAGAACGAGGCAAACCGTCACGAGAGAACGCTTCGCCTAATAACAGTCCGGGAAACGAGTAAAAGCCAACTTCATGGGGCAGAAGTTGGCTGGTGGAATCGACGCCCCCGGAACCATCATCGGAGTTTCTCGACTACATCGTGGTGAAAACGACTTATGCATGAGTGGTCGAGTCGACAAATTAAACTGCATAATAACAATTGATACAGGCGCAACACGATCAATGCTAAGATCTGACCTCGTAGACCGTACTTGGCTTCACAACACCAAAAAGTACGCACTTCGCACAGCAACAGGAGAAACTACTACAGTCCATGGAAAAATATCACGTGACATCTAGCTTGGAGATTTGACTTTCTCTAATGTATTCGTGGTAGCTGATATTACCGACGAGTGTATTCTTGGAATGGATTTTCTGAAACCACACGGTATCCAGCTGGACCTAGGACAACGAATAATGAAGTGGCGGAACATCGAAATCCCAATTGAAATAACATTCTCCAACACAACCAAGCTGCGAGTTATATTGTGCGAAGATGTGGATATACCAAAGTCATCAGAGAACGTTATTTGGGCAGAGCTCGATGGCGATCCCGGGGACCACCGATTCTAGCTCATCGAACCAGAAACGACACCGGCATTACGAAGTCTAATATTGGGAAAAACGCTAGTAAAAAGAAATGAGAAGATGATTGTACCAATAAGAGTGCTCAACGTTTCGGACAGCATTACCAGCGTAAAGAAAGGAGATGTAATTGGCAGCTGCGAACCAATCTCAGCGGTGACGAGTATAGACACTGAAGAGCATCATGACGTAGCCTCTAAAAATAATTCAAGGAGGAAGAATAGTGTAACATCAGCAGTTCTTCAGTCAAGCAACCTTAGAGGAACACAACACAAGCAAGCAGTGGATTTGATCGAAAGATTCAGCGACGTCTTCTCCACCGGTGATGACGACTATGGCAAAACAAACCTAGTGAAGCATCGTATAGACACCGGAAGTGCTACACCGATACGTCAACCCCCAAGAAGAGTACCACTAGCGAAACAAGGAGAAGTGAATTCAATGGTCAAAACCATGGAGCATCAGGGAATAATCGAAGAATCAAAGAGTCCGTGGATATCGCCAGTCGTGCTGGTTAAGAAAAAGGATGGCAGTACCCGATTTTGTTTGGACTACAGACAATTAAATGATGTTACGAAAAAGGATAGCTATCCACTACCTAGAATCGACGATATCATGGACACCCTGACAGATGCTAAATGGTTCTCAACGTTGGACCTGAAAAGTGGATACTGGCAAGTGGAAATAGACGAAAATGATAGAGAGAAAACAGCATTCTCTGTCGGCAGCGGACTGTGGCAATTCATCGTGATGCCGTTTGGCCTGTGCAATGCTCCAGCTACATTCGAAAGACTAATGGAATTTGTTTTGCGTGGCCTTAGTTGGAAAACTTGTCTCGTTTACCTGGACGATGTGATCGTTATCAGCAAAACCTTCGAGGAACATCTGAAAAATCTACAGGAAGTCTTCCAGCGACTGCGAGCGTCAAAATTAAAGCTGAGTCCGAAAAAGTGCACTTTGTTTAGTGCAGAAGTAAAGTACTTGGGTCACATCGTTTCAGCTGATGGTGTAGAGACGGATCCGGAGAAAATACTGGCGGTGAAAAATTGGCCTACTCCGAGTGATAAACACCAGCTGCGCAGCTTCCTAGGACTAGCGACATATTACCGTCGATTCGTAAAAGACTTTGCCAATACGGCAAAATGTCTTCATCAGCTAACAGAAAAGGGAAAGACATTTACTTGGAATCAACAGTGCCAGGAAGCATTCGAGAAAATAAAAGATCAACTTTGCGACTCTCCAGTTCTGGCGTATCCAAAACCAGGTCATAGTTTCATCATAGACACTGATGCCAGCAATGTCGGTATCGGCGCAGTACTATCACAGGAGATCGACGGGCAAGAGAGAGTGCTATCATACTACAGCCGAGTACTCTCAAAATCAGAAAGGAACTATTGCGTAACTCTCCGAGAGCTATTAGCCATTGTAGAAGCTACAAAACATTTTCACAAATATCTCTATGGCCAAAAGTTCCTTCTTCGAACGGATCACGCATCGCTTAAATGGCTACTTCAGTTCAAGAATCCCGAGGGCCAAGTAGCAAGATGGATAGAAAGGCTTAAATCCTACGATTTTGAAATTGTTCACCGAAGAGGGTGAATTCACGGCAATGCCGACGCGCTCTCACGTCGTCCTTGTCCACCAAACTGCAAGCATTGTCACCGCGTAGAAGAAAAAGAAGTCGGAGAAACCATTCAGCGAATAACCACCGAACCAAAGGATGGATGGAATCAGCAAGAACTGGAAGATGCCCAACGAAAAGATCCAGATATTTCACCGATCATGGCATGGAAGGACAAAATGGAGCGGCCTGAGTGGAAAAACATCTCACAATTCAGCGAAACCTTAAAGAGTTATTGGGCACAATGGAACTCCCTCCACCTAGACGGTGGGTTATTAAAACGGAAATGGGAAACCGCTGACGGAACATCGCATCTCATGCAAATCATTGTCCCGCATTCTAAAGTCGAGGAAATTCTGAAGGAGTATCACGAAGGTACTTCCGGTGGACATTTAGGTGTAAATAGAACCTTGGCAAAGATACGAGAGAGGTTCTATTGGATCCATCTCCGAGATGACGTCGAAAATTGGTGTCGTAAGTGTACTACCTGTGCATTGAGTAAAGGCCCGCAACGCAGATCAAAGGGAGAAATGCAGCAATACAACGTGGGAGCTCCATTCGAGAGAATTGCTGTGGATATTGCTGAACCATTTCCGGAATCAGAAAATGGTAATCGCTACATTCTTGTGGTCATCGATTATTTCAGCAAGTGGCCCGAAGCTTACGCAATTCCAAATCAAGAAGCAGTTACCGTCGCAGAACAAATTGTTACCAACTGGGTGAGCAGATTTGGAGTTCCACGTGAACTACACTCCGATCAAGGTCGCAACTTTGAATCTCAAACATTCAAACACGTGTGTCAAATGCTGGGAATAAATAAAACGAGGACAACTCCACTACATCCACAGTCCGATGGAATGGTGAAACGTTTCAATAGAACCCTGAATTCGAACCTATCCAAACTCGTCAGCGAAAGGCAACAGGACCGGGATCAACACATTCCTCTATTTTTAATGGCCTACAGAACATCGGTACACGCAACAACAGGAGAAACTCCCTCCCGAGTCATCTTCGGAAAGAACATTCGAGTCCCCGCGGAATTAATGTTTGGAGTGCCACCAGACCAACCGACCCATCCAAAAGATTACGTATCGGATCTTCGACATCGACAACACACAATTTACAACCTGGTCAGAGATAAAATTAATTTGGCGACCGATCGGATGAAGACGAGGTATGATCAACGGGCGAATTCATCAGGATTCCAAGAGGGCGATATAGTTTGGCTATACAATCCCAAACGACAGAAAGGCAGGTCACCGAAGCTACAGCACAATTGGGAGGGACCTTACCAAATCATCAACCGGTTAAATGATGTTGTGTACCGTATTCAGTTGCATCAAAAACCTCGTACTAAAATGAAAGTGGTACACCTCGATAGACTAACGAAGTACCATGGCGCCCCTGACGAGGGGATCGACTCTGTTCGAGACGAACAGGAACTAAGGAGGAAGTAATGTTACATGTAAACCTGGCAACCGCGCAACCGTGCAACTCGATCGTTTCACATAATGAAAACAACAACAACCGAATACCTAGTTGCAAAATAGCCCAATCATAAACCTAGCTGAAGATAAGCCGAAACAACACGATTGTATCTCTCTTCTTATCGAATGCTCTCCAATGTACTAGAACCCTGTACATAAACCACTGAACGAAGGTCAAAATCGAAGGCTCTGAAGCTTTCGAGAAGATTCCACAACTGAACGAACGTTTAAGTACACCGGTGAACATTCGAGACTGCAACTGCCTAGTATATAAGCAGATGAAGCGTTCAGCGAAGACACAGTAATTTTGATTACGTCGACTGCGACAGCCAGCGCGTATACGCGGCCGTATTGAGAGAGAACGAAAGTGAACGAATCAAGCGATATAGAAGCGGGCGGTACTGCCATACAGTGCAAATTATTGTGCGAGTATAATTCTGTGAATTAAAAGTGCGATTGAATAAATAATTACTTATTTTTCATTTTAACCGAATTGTGTTTTACTTGAAATCCCGGCGAACCCCTAGCTCGCAACAGTATTATAAGTTTAATCCAGCCCAAAAGTTTGTAACGCATAGAACCAAGCCTCGGACGAAAAAAAGTTATATATTATTTTTTGTTTATTTGTGCCCAAAAACCTCAAATCCGCCTGACGTCCGTCCGTTCGTCTGTCCGTGAACACGATAACTCAAGAACGCCTTCACCTACGATCTTGAAATTTCGAATTTGGATGTTTGGTTGAATTTGTAAGACTAAGTTCGTTTACGGGCAAAATCGTCCTACTCCTTCGGGTAGCTGCCATACAAAATGTCCTTAAAACACGTGTTCAAGAATATAGGTCGATAACTTCAGAAGGGTTTAAGCTACGACATTGAAATTTTGTACGTGTTATTTTTCTAATAGTTAGAGCGAAATATATGATTATGAAGAAAATCCTGTTAGTCCTTCGTGTAGCTGCCGTACAAATATCCTGTCAAAATGTATTCACTTAATTTACGAAACTTACTATAACTCAAGTAATCTTTTATCTACGAATTCGGAATTTTGTACAAATTAGTTTTGAGTGAAAAGAAAGTTTGAGTTTACTAGTCAGCGAAATCCGTTTACTCCTTCAGGTAGCTGACATACAAAATGTCCTTAAAACACGTGTTCAAGAATATTGGCCGATAACTTCAGAAGGGTTTAAGCTACGTCTTTGAAATTTTGTGTGTGTTATTTTTCCAATAGTTGGAGCTAAATGTATGATTATGAATAAAATCCTATTAGTTCTTCGTGTAGCTGCCATACAAATACCCTGTCAAAACGTCTTCACTTAATTTACGGAACTTAATATAACTCAAGTAATCTTTTAGCTATGAATTGGAAATTTTGTACAAATTAGTTTTGAGTAAAAACGAAATTTGGGTTTACTAATCAGCGAAATCCTTTTACTCCTTCTGGTAGCTGCCATACAAAATGTCCTTAAGACACGTGTTCAACAATATTTTTCGATAACTTTTGAACGCTTCAAGCTACGAATTTGAAATTTTGTACACGTTCATTTTTAAGTGGTTCCTAGGAAAAGGATAAATATGAAAGAAATCGAGTGAGTCCTTCCTGCACCTCCCATGTGAAAGTCCTTCAAAAAGGACATTTTTTTTCGATGACTTACCCAGTTCAAGATATGAAATTAAACACAGAATATTGTCTTTTAGTTTTGAGTAGCAATCTAATGGCAGTCCTTAATAAAGGACATACAACATGCACACACGTAATTCTACTTTTTCCCCAACTACAATATAAATCGGAGTTCAGTATTCATCTAGAGTATTATACGATTGGCTTACAGCCGATCGTGACTGCAGTATGTTTTTAATCTAAATTACTTTTCTAGTGACGTACATATACATACCGAGTTTCAACTTTCTAGTATAAGCCGTTCTATAGTTAAGAAAAACACGTCTGTGACAAATGTTGTCAAGTTCATCGTTACCGGTGTCCAGCCTGGTATGCTGTTTGCAGAACTGTAAGGGTCATTTCGCTAAATGTTGTAAATCGTCGTCGGTAAACGCAATTGCTGACGAAACAAAGGAATCAAATGAAACAGGTGCAAAGCAGAACTTGTTCATCGGCACATTACAATTCATTAATAACTTAAGCCTAGATCGGAGCTCCTGGATTATCAACTTATCAATTAACAACTGCATCGTTTCAGTACAGTTGGATACAGGTGCACAGGCCAATGTATTATCTATTAACAAATTTAAGGAAATAGGATTGAATGCGAAATTAATTGAAAAATCGAATGTCAAATTAGTTACATTTACAAAAGACAGCATTCAAGTTTTAGGAAAATGTACACTAGAATACTGGTACTTGCGCAAAAAATACGTAATTGATTTCTTTATCGTAAATTTTGAGTGTCAAAGTGTGTTGGGACTGTCCACCTGTGTCAAACTGAACTTGATCAACAAAATCAGCAGTCATGATATAAATGGTATAACGAATTTAAAGCCAAATGACTTAATATTAAAAGAATTTATTTCACAGAATTATAAAAATATTTTTGATGGGATCGGTAAATTAAGGAATAAATGTAATCTTATCTTAAAAGCAGACATCAAACCAATTAATAATCCGCCTCGAGTCGTACCATTCAAATTAATGTCCGATCTTATAAAGGAATTAGCAAGGTTAGTTAAACTTGATATTATCACCAAAGTGGAGGAACCTACTGAATGGGTCAATTCGATAGTTCTAGTTAAAAAACCCAACAGCAGTCTTCGATTATGTTTAGATCCCCGAAGTTTAAATGAGGCAATTCTTAGGTCACAATTTCAATTTCCTTCCATAGACGACGTCAAGGGTCAATTGGCAGGCGCTAAAAATTTTTCGTGTTTGGACGCGACGTCCGGATTTTGGGCAATACCACTAAACGAAGCATCGTCTAGATTATGTACTTTTATAACACCTTATGGTCGATACAGATTTTTACGTCTTCCATTTGGAATTAATGCAGCTCCAGAAATTTTTCACGCCGAAATGATAAATAACTTTAGCGATATCCCAGGTCAAATTATATATATTGACGATTTTTTAATATATGGCTCCACGATAGACGAGCATAACGATCGCTTAAAATTAGTCCTTGAAAGAGCTAATGTTATAGGCCTTAAATTCAATAAAGAGTAAAGGGGTAAACGAAATAAAATATTTAGGTCACATTTTCAACAGTGAAGGCGTCAAGCCAGACCCAAACAAGATAAGAGCAATCAATGACTTGCAACCTCCTAAATCAGTTGCTGAATTACAGAGATTTCATGGCATTGTTAATTATTTGGGACCCTTTATAAAGAACCTATCAATTGAAACAAATAACTTGAGGGAATTATTAAAAAAAGACGTTCTATGGCATTGGAATTCACTTCACGAGTCGGAATTCAAGAAACTTAAAGTACTAATTAGTCAAGCTCCAGTCTTAACTTATTACAATCCTAATAAGCCACTGACATTATCAGTCGATGCATCACAATATGCCTTAGGTGCAGTCTTATTGCACGACAACAGTCCCATTGCATACGCCTCAGCCACTCTAACTCAATGTCAGCAAAACTATGTGCAAATTGAAAAAGAGCTATTAGCCATACTTTTTGGTTGCGTTAAATTCCACAGATATGTTTATGGTCAATCTATTCAAGTCGAGACTGATCACAAACCTTTAGTTACATTATTCTCTAAAGCTTTGCACAAAGTTCCAGCTCGACTTCAAAGAATAATGTTAAGACTGCAGTCTTATGACCCAGTAGTTTCATACAAACCGGGTAAAAGCATGTTTGTTGCGGATACATTGTCAAGAGCTCCTCTTACAGAAACTGATTGACTGATATGGATGACGATATTGCTGTTCATGTGAATATGTTGTTCACTAATTTATCAGTATCTGCATCAGGAAATTCAAACAGCAACTTTAGCTGAACCATCCTTACAAAGGGTTACAGAATATTACAAACAGGGTAGGCCAAAAAATAATCAATCTACAGATATTAATGCCAGGCCTTATTATACCATACGAGATGAAATTCATGTTGTTGATGACATAGTATTTAAAGGATCTAGTATAATAATTCCTCATGCACTAAGAAATAACATATTAAAAATAATACACGAAGGTCACTTAGGCGTGGAGAGATGCAAAAGCATTACACGGGGTGTGGTATTTTGGCCGAATATTAGCCAGGATATCACTAACTTGGTATCTCAGTGCGAAACATGTATTAGAAATCGTCCCAACAATAGGAGACAGCCACTGCTATGTCACGAGACGCCTAATATTCCGTGGAATAAGTTGGCAGTAGATTTTTTTGAATTTGAAAATAAAAAATACTTATTAGTCGTTGATTATTATTCAAAATATTTTGAATTAGCTTTATTGAATACAGGGGCCTCGAGTGCAAGGGTGATTATTCAATTAAAATCAATCTTCGCACGACATGGCATCCCTTTAAAATTTGTTACTGATAATGGACCACCATGGAACTCCATAGAGATGAAATCATTTTTTAAAGATTGGGACATTCAACATATAACAACTAGTCTATACTTACCTCGCTCTAATGAGTTAGTAGAAAATATGGTGGGAAAAATAAAGAATTTGCTAAAGAAATGCTCTGAAAATAAATCGGATCCCTACATTGCTTTACTACAATTCAGAACCACGCCTAAGGGTAATAACAATCCACCGTCTCAACTATTAATGTCACGTAATTTAAGAACGAAATTACCAATTAGCGAAGAAAACCTTCGCCCATCATTAGTTTCCTATAAAGAACATATTAAAAAAATGGTCATAAGAAAGGAAAAAATGAAGTCATATTATGATCGTGGAACAAAAAGTTTAAAGCCTTTACTAGAGGGAGAAAAAGTTTATTACAAAAAAACTCCTGATTCCAAGTGGCAACCGGGGACCGTTATACATATCTGTGATGAGCCAAGATCGTACATACTTAAGGATGACAGTAACGAAACAACATATAGGAGAAATAGAGAGCATATTATTACTAGACCAATTAGTAGTACGTCTTCGTCCCCAATTAGTAGTACGTCTGCGTCTCCCCCTTTCGAAACACCAAATGATTCTAGTGATGACTCTATAACACAGCAAGATTCTCAAAATTTAACTAATCACAAAACGACTCGTTATGGGCGTCACATTAATGCTCCTAAAAGATTTACGTTTAGCGAATTTGATTAAAAAAAAAAAAAATTTATTTTACATTTGTTCTTTAGTTAACCGAGTAAGTATAATTTTATATTTTGAATTACTGCTAAGCCTTTTAAATTAAATACTTTAAATGAATTAATTTACACTCATACCTAATGATTTAGATACTAAAATAATGTTTATAATATTGTAGTAACTGAAAACAGCATATTGAATTTAAAAATGTAATCCATTTAATTAGATACCTAAGTTACAACGAATTATGAATTTAAGCAGATATAAAATTTTGAAAAAGTTTATAAAAAAGGAAAATGTTATATAATTTCGAAAAGGTTAGGAAAAAGGAAGATGTTGTGATATGGTAATGTCAAGCCAGATTTGGCAATGCCAAATGAATATGAAGACAGGTTGGCAATGCCAAAACTGGCAGTACAGAACGAGACACGAGAGAAGCGACACTCATTTCATACACTGTATAACACACGAAGAACTTATATATAAAACTGTATAATAAAAGAACATAAAACATAACAATTGCGTACGCGGACGATCTGGTGATTTTGGTCTCAGGATTATTTCCTTCTGTAATCACGGAACGGCCAACCGCTCCAACTCTCCTCCAGCGCAGAGTATCTTGGTGTTATCCTTGATTCAACGCTGAGCTGGAAATTCAACATAGAAAATCGGGTGGAGAAAGCCCGTCTGGCCTTCTACACCTGCAAAAGAACCTTCGGCAAGAAGTGAGGACTCAAACCAAGGATGGTTTTGTGGCTGTACACTGCTGCAATACGTCCAATTCTCAACTACGGGTCACTAGTCTGGTGGCCCGCTCTGAGTAAGGACTATAACATAACTAAACTCAGGCGAGTTCAACGAAGTGCGGCAATAGGCATCACAGGTGCTATGCGGTCATGCCCGACCGATGCTCTAAACGTGCTACTCTACCTCCCACCAATCGACCTTTATATAAAAAACACCGCATCAAACAATGCCGTCAGGCTCAAAGAATCTGGGTGCTGGACTGCGAAGCCATACGGGCATAATAATATCCTGGAACAGTTACCAAAGGAATTGGTTACGTCACCGACTGACTACATCACCCCCAAACTGAGCTTCACGAAACGATTTTCTGTTGGTTTCCCAACTAGAGAGGAGTGGAAGAACGCTGAGGTGGAAGCAGACTTCGACACGATAATATTTACCGACAGTTCGAAAATGGACTGCGGGGTCGGGGCAGGAATATTCTCAGATACACATAATATCGCTAAGACCTACCGCCTCCCGGACCACGCTAGCGTCTTCCAGGCAGAGATACTGGGGATCCGGGAGGCTTGTCGTACACTAAAACACGACTCATCGCCAAAACACAACATCGTCATTTTCACCGACAGCTAAGCCGCAATCAAAGCACTAGATTCGGCTACCACCTCCTCTAAACAAGTTCAGCAATGCCGTAACGAACTAGCCGGTTTGGCGGAACGGCTCAAAGTCACTGTGCTCTGGGTCCCGGGGCATAGAGATATAATGAAAAAATCTGCCAATGGTCTGGGCGAAACTTTATTATTTTTCGGTTCAAAGTTCGGGAGTGGTCAAAGTCGGAGTGTATCATGAGTTGCTTCGAGATTTTCTTGGAAAACTAATTTTGTTCTTAAAATAAAAATATTTAAAATAGCGATTTTTAGCCGATTAAACCTTGGAAAATTTCTTTCTTCTTATCATTTATACTCTCTTAGGAGCTGAAAAAGGAAAAAACTTAAAAACAAGTTTTAGGCGATTATTACGCAAGCACGTGAAAGTGAAAAGATATTTGATATCTGATAAGACCTGGGGATATAGAAGAATTCGTGAAAAAGTTTACAACCCCCTTTGCACCCCCTTAGAGGTCGAATTTTAAAAAATCCTGAAAACACTTTCTAGGTATTTATATGAAGAAGATGTACAATAAAAATGAATTCAATATTTGGGAAAACCTAATAGATATGGCGGAAAACGTGATAATATATGCACTCCATTTTCACTGATAATTTTTTTTGCCACCCCTCCGAACGCCAATGGATATTTGAATTTTTTTTTTATCTGAATTAGTTTTCTAGTCGAACTACATAAACATACCGAGTTTCAACTTTGTAGCATAAGCCGTTATATAGATAGGAGAAACACCCCCCACCCCCGTACCATACTAACCCTATAAAAAATTATATTTTTCCAAAGTGCTACTAATATAGCTCTATCCAAATACCAAGTTTCAGCTTTATATCATTATAGGTTGTCGAGATATTAAAATCGAAACTTTTTCCTTTTCACCCTCCCCCACCCTCACCCTCTACACCCACACTTCCAAAATTTTGTTTTCTGCTAGGGGTCTATTAGGCCTACTTCTGGTAAAAATTTTAAGCATCTATCTTACACTGTTCTTGAGATATGATACGTGATTTTTTTGAAAAATTCTTATCCCCTCCACTTTCATGCTCCACCGCCCCCTTGAAAAATTTTACTTTTATCAAACTTCATTTGTCAACCTTTATGCACAAACCAAATTTTATTTATCTAGTGCAATTGGTTCATGAGATATCGTAATCTAAAGTTTTTTACCCCCCACCCCCGTACGCCACTTCCCCCACTAAAATTTTTGGTTCCGATCTATTCTCCTAGTATACCTACAGATATTCATTAAGTTTCAATTTTGTGACATTGACCGTTTAGGAGATATGGATTTTAGAATGTGTCGATCTCACCTTTTTTGCGTTTCGGACGCATTATTTTTCCCCCCACTCCCGAACCCCTTCACCTATATCGGCAATTTTTTTGCAAATGGGTCCACTACCGAAGTTCTATATAAATTCCAAATTTCAGCCTCGTAGCATAAGCGGTTGCTGAGATCTAGAAACCAAAATTTTCCGTCTAAAACGCTTCCCCCTCCTCCCCCCTCACACCCCCACCCTTCCAAATTTGGTCACTTTAGGGGGCCTACCCACTCTACCCACGAAAAAAAATTCAATTAAGTAGCTCATAGGGTTTGGATGCTACGAGCCTTCAAACAATTTTGCGTACACCGGTAGACGTACGGCGTACGGCGTACGGCGTACGGCGTACGGCGTACGGCGTACGGCGTACGGCGGACAGACGGACTGAAATTTTTTTTTGCTTTTTTCGTGTCTACTCGTCATGAAACGTGAAAAAAAAAATTTTGAGGGTAGCAAATTTTTTTTTTTTAAAAATCGATAACAATACTGTATTATTGAAATAATAAAGTAAAATGAGCGGGCTGATGAACTGGCCAGGGAGGGCTCCGCTCTTTCCGGCTTTCTTGCGGAACTAGTCCACGTTCCTTTAGGAGTCGTAAAGAGGGTCATACTCTCACACTTCCAGACAGCGGCTAATTCCAGATGGAAAAACCTAACCACCTGCGCCATATCTAGGAAAATGTGGCCATCTTATAAGCGAGCCAAGTCAGACGAACTTCTATACAAGACCCGGGCAGACGTCTCCAGAATCACGGCGATCAGTACAGGTCACAGGCCAATTGAGGACCATGCAGCCAAATTGGGCATTCCATTCAATGTACACTGCCGCAGCTGCCAGGACACTAATGAGGGGGAGTCCCTCGTTCATTTCCTCTGCAAGTGTACGGATTTAGCTAGAGCCCAAGAGCGAGCGCTAGGCAAACCCTTCTACGGGGACTAGATGGAGATTTCAGGGAAGAGAATTGGAGAGTTATTACTTTTCCTTTTCCAGCACAGGGTGGTTATAGCGATTTAATTCAATCAATTTTTCTCACATTCATCTTATGTATTCAACAGTATCAACAACCCTTAACATCCGAGTTTAACACGAGTTTGTGGTTCCAAAACGGCCTCTGAGCTTATTGAGCTCTGTTAGGGTGACAGGGCTGCCACTTAAACCAACCAACCAACCATCTCAAGAACAGTGTATGATAGATGCTTAGAACTTTTACCAGAAGTAGGCCCAATAGACCCCTAGCAGAAAAAAAAAATTTGTGGGTGAGGGTGTAGAGGGTGAGGGTGGGGAAGGGTGAAGAAGAAAAAGTTCCGATTTTTATATCTCGAGAACCTATGATGATATAAAACTGAAACTTGGTATTTGGATAGAACTATAGTAGTAGCATGTAAAAAAAATATAATTTTTTATAGTGGTAGAATGGTACGGGGATGGCGGGTCCCAAGGAGCACAAAGTCTCAGTAAAGTATTGACGTAGTCGTGACGACGTCCGTTCTACAACTATAAAGTCAACATACTTTGAGCAGTAGTAAATACGGCGTATTGACGTAATAGCGATTAGTTGGTATGTAATCATTACTAGCTACATTTTGAAGTCTTAACAACTTCTTTTACAACTCTTTACCGACCTTAGTTTGTATGTTACTTATACTGAGCAATGTACGACGTATTAGCGACCCCTGACTTTCTCGTCCTATCTTGTGTAATAGTGACTACATGATAACTGGATATATGATTTTAAAGTCATCGACGGTATCTAAAGTTGCAATAAAGTCGCAAAAACTCATTTTAATACTTCATAGTCGCAATAACTATGCTTGAAGTGTCAAACATGTCTGACTCTAGAGAACTTAGAAGAAATATACGATAGAAATTTAAACACACAACGACATATTACAGAAAAGTGAAAAATTATCTAAATCATGTACGTCTGCATTCGGCTCAAGTAAAAAATCTTGTATTAAAGCCACACCTGCCCAGTTCTTTAATTGAGTGCGCATCGTCGAAATTTTCGTTTGACAATGCAAGTGCCAATGAAGAAAATTTGTCCAATTCGAGTGAAGATGATTATAACATTAGTACTTTATCGTACAAAGAAGAAATACAGCAGTGGGCTTTAAAGCATAAGATAAGTCATCGGGCTATAAATGATTTACTTAAAATATTAAATAAAAATGCTATGAACCTTCCAAACGATGCTCGCACCTTTTTAAGTACTTCAAGGAATATTCAAGTTGTTCCAATGGGAACCGGTGAATATTGGCATAATGGGATTAAAAACTGCTAACTTAAGGCCTATATTGTGCTCAATAGCAAACATGCCAAAACTGGAACCAATGGTTGTTGCAATTTATTATGGATAAATAACAGTTGAATTCATATTAAAAACATACTGCAGTCACGATCGGCTGCAAGCCAATCGTATAATACTCTAGATGAATACTGAACTCCGATTTATATTGTAGTTGGGATAAAGTAGTACGTGTGTGCATGTTGTATGTTGTATGTCCTTTATTAAGGACTGCCATTAAATTGCTACTCAAAACTAAAAGACAATATTCAATGTTTAATTTCATATCTTGAACTGGGTAAGTCATCGAAAAAAATATCCTTTTTGAAGGACTTTCACATGAGAGGTGCAGGAAGGACTCACTCGATTTCTTACATATTTATCCTTTTCCTTGGAACCATTTAAAAATGAACGTGTACAAAATTTCAAATTCGTAGCTTGAAGCGTTCAAAAGTTATCGAAAAATATTGTTGAACACGTGTCTTAAGGACATTTTGAATGGCAGCTATCAGAAGGAGTAAAGGGATTTCGCTGATTAGTAAACCCAAACTTCGTTTTTACTCAAAACTAATTTGTACAAAATTTCCAATTCATAGCTAAAAGATTACTTGAGTTATAGTAAGTTCCGTAAATTAACTAAAGACGTTTTGACAGGATATTTGTATGGCAGCTACACGAAGGACTAACAGGATTTTCTTCATAATCATACATTTAGCTCCAACTAATGGAAAAATATCACATACAAAATTTCAAAGACGTAGCTTAATCCCTTCTGAAGTTATCGGCCAATATTCTTGAACACGTATTTTAAGGACATTTTGTATGGCAGCTACCAGAAGGAGTAAAAGGATTTCGCTGACAAGTGAACTCAAGCTTTGATTTTACTAAAAACTAATTTGTAAAAAATTCTGAATTCGTAGCTAAAAGATTACTTGAGTTATAGTGAGTTTCGTAAATTAAGTGAATACATTTTGACAGGATATTTGTATGGCAGCTACACGAAGGACTAACAGGATTTTCTTAATAATTATATATTTAGCTTCAACTATTGGAAAAATAATACACACAAAATTTCAATATCGTAGCTTAAACCCTTCTGAAGTTATCAACCAATATACTTGAACACCTGTTTTAAGGATATTTTGTATGGCAGCTACCAGAAGGAGTGAAAGGATTTCGCTGACTAGTAAACTCAAAGTTTGCTTTCACTCAAAACTAATTTGTACAAAATTTCGATTTCGTAGCTAAAAGATTACTTGAGTTATATTGAGTTCCGTAAATTAAGTGAAGACATTTTGACAGGATATTTGTATGGCAGCTACACGAAGGACTAACAGGATTTTCTTCATAATCATACATTGAGCTCCAACTATTATAAAAGTAACACATACAAAATTTCAAAGTCGTAGCTTTAGGCGTTCCGAAGTTATTGGTCAATATTCTTGAACACGTGTTTTAAGGACATTTTGTATGGCAGCTACCCGAAGGAGTAGGACGATTTTGCCCGTTAAAGAACTTAGCCTTACAAATTCAACCAAACACCCAGATTCAAAATTTCAAGATCCTAGGTGAAGGCGTTCTTGAGTTATCGTGTTCACGGACAGACGGACGGACGGACGGACGGACGGACGGACGGACGTCAAGCGGATTTGAGGTTTTTGGGCACAATTAAACAAAAAATAATGTATAACTTTTTTTCGTCCGAGGCTTGGTTCTATGCGTTACAAACTTTTGGGCTGGATTAAACTTATAATACTCTATATGATTTCATCTAGAGTATAAACATACTGCAGTCACGATCGGCTGCAAGCCAATCGTATAATACTCTAGATGAATACTGAACTCCGATTTATATTGTAGTTGGGGATAAAGTAGAATTACGTGTGTGCATGTTGTATGTCCTTTATTAAGGACTGCCATTAGATTGCTACTCAAAACTAAAAGACAATATTCAGTGTTTAATTTCATATCTTGAACTGGGTAAGTCATCGAAAAAAAAGTCCTTTTTGAAGGACTTTCACATGGGAGGTGCAGGAAGGACTCACTCGATTTCTTACATATTTATCCTTTTCCTTGGAACCATTTAAAAAAAACCGTGTACAAAATTTCAAATTCGTAGCTTGAAGCGTTCAAAAGTTATCGAAAAGAATTGTTGAACACGTGTCTTAAGGACATTTTGTATGGCAGCTACCAGAAGGAGTAAAAGGATTTCGCTGACTAGTAAACTCGAACTTCGTTCTTACTCAAAACTAATTTCTACAAAATTCCGAGTTCATAGCTAAAAGATTACTTGAGTTATAGTGGGTTCCGTAGATTAAGTGAAGACATTTTAACAGGATATTTGTATGGCAGCTACACGAAGGACTAATAGGATTTTCTTCATAATCATATATTCAGATCCAACTATTGGAAAAATAACACATACAAAATTTCAAAGTCGTAGCTTAAACCCTTCTGAAGTTATTGACCAATATTCTTAAACACGTGTTTTAAGGACATTTTGTATGGCAGCTACCAGAAGGAGTAAAAGGATTGCGCTGATTTGTAAACCCAAACTTTCTTTTTACTCAAAACTAACTTGTACAAAATTCCGAATTCGTAGCTAAAAGATTACTTGAGTTATAGTGGGTTCCGCAAATTAAGTGAAGACATTTTAACAGGATATTTGTATGGCAGCTACACGAAGCACTAACATGATTTTCTTCATAATCATACATTTAGCTCCAACTATTGGGAAAATAACACACACAAAATTTCAAAGTCGTAGCTTAAACCTTTCTGAAGTTATCGACCAATATTCTTGAACACGTGTTTTAAGGACATTTTGTATGGCAGCTACCAGAAGGAGAAAAAGGATTTCGCTGATTAATAAACTCGAACTTTCTTTTCACTCAAAACTAATTTGTACAAAATTCCGAATTCGTAGCGAAAAGATTACTTGAGTTATAGTGGGTTTCGTAAATTAAGTGAATACATTTTGACAGGATATATGTATGGCAGCTACACGAAGGACTAACAGGATTTTCTTCATAATCATATATTTAGCTCCAGCTATTGGAAAAATAACACATACAAAATTTCAAAGTCGTAGCTTAAACCCTTCTGAAGTTATGGACCAATATTCTTGAACACGTGTTTTAAGGACTTTTTGTATGGCAGCTACTCGAAGGAGTAGGACGATTTTGCCCGTTAACGAACTTAGCCTTACAAATTCAACCAAACACCCAGATTCAAAATTTCAAGATCCTAGGTGAAGGCGTTCTTGAGTTATCGTGTTCACGGAAAGACGGACGGACGGACGGACGGACGGACGGACGTCAGGCGGATTTGAGGTTTTTGGCCACAAATAAACAAAAAATAATGTATAACTTTTTTTCGTCCGAGGCTTGGTTCTATGCGTTACAAACTTTTCGGCTGGATTAAACTTATAATACTCTATATGATTTCATCTAGAGTATAAACATACTGCAGTCACGATCGGCTGCAAGCCAATCGTATAATACTCTAGAACTGAACTCCGATTTATATTGTAGTTGGGGATAAAGTAGAATTACGTGTGTGCATGTTGTATGTCCTTTATAAGGACTGCCATTAGATTGCTACTCAAAACTAAAAGACAATATTCAGTGTTTAATTTCATATCTTAAACAGGGTAAGTCATCGAAAAAAAATTTCCTTTTTGAAGGACTTTCACATGGGAGATGCAGGAAGGACTCACTCGATTTCTTACATATTTATAATTTTCTATGGAACCATTTAAAAATGAACGTGTGCAAAATTTCAAATTCGTAGCTTGAAGCGTTCAAAAGTTATGAAAAATATTGTTGAACACGTGTCTTAAGAACATTTTGTACGGCAGCTACCAGAAGGAGTAAAAGGATTTCGCTGATTAGTAAACTCGAACTTTGTTTTTACTCAAAACTAATTTGTACAAAATTTCCAATTTATAGCTAAAAGATTACTTGAGTTATTGTAAGTTCCGTAAATTAAAAGAAGACGTTTTGACAGGATATTTGTATGGCAGCTACACGAAGGACTAATAGGATTTTCTTTATAATCATACATTTAGCTTCAACTATTGGAAAAATACTACATACAAAATTTCAAAGACGTAGCTTCAACCCTTCTGAAGTTATCGGCCAATATTCTTGAACACGTATTTTAAGGACATTTTGTATGGCAGCTACCAGAATGAGTAAAAGGATTTCGCTGACAAGTAAATTAAAGCTTTGTTTTAACTCAAAACTAATTTGTAAAAAATTCCGAATTCGTAGCTAAAAGATTACTTGAGTTATAGTGAGTTTGGTAAATTGAGTGAATACATTTTGACAGGATATTTGTATGGCAGCTACACGAAGGACTAATAGGATTTTCTTCATAATCATATATTTAGCTCCAACTATTGGAAAAATAACACATACAAAATTTCAATGCCGTAGCTTAAACCCTTCTGAAGTTATCGACCAATATTCTTGAACACGTGTTTTAAGGATATTTTGTATGGCAGCTACCAGAAGGAGTGAAAGGATTTCGCTGACTAGTAAACTCGAACTTTGTTTTCACTCAAAACTAATGTGTAAAAAAATCCGAATTCGTAGCTAGAAGATTACTTGAGTTATAGTGAGTTTCGTAAATTAAGTGAATACATTTTGACAGGATATTTGTATGGCAGCTACACGAAGGACTAACAGGATTTTCTTCATAATCATACATTTAGCTCGAACTATTGGAAAAATAACACAAACAAAATTTCAATCTCGTAGCTTAAACCCTTCTGAAGTTATCGACCAATATTCTTGAACACGTGTTTTAAGGACATTTTGTATGGCAGCTACCCGAAGGAGTAGGACGATTTTGCCCGTTAACGAACTTGACCTTACAAATTCAACCAAACATCCAGATTCAAAATTTCAAGATCCTAGGTGAAGCCGTTCTTGAGTTATCGTGCTAACGGACAGACGGACGGACGGACGGACGGACGTCAGGCGGATTTGAGGTTTTTGGGCACAAATAAACAAAAAATAATATATAACTTTTTTTCGTCCGAGGCTTGGTTCTATGCGTTACAAACTTTTGGGCTGGATTAAACTTATAATACTCTATATGATTTCATCTAGAGTATAAAAATGCCTTTATTTGCTATACTCCTGCCAGATCTTTCATCACAGGTATTCATATGCAATATTTCTAATATTGGAGATAATTCACTAATTTTTAATAAGTCGATTAGGTGCCGTAAATTTCAACCATTACCACGGATGCTTGAAATGTACTACAGTTGGAGAATACTATAATAACGGTCATCGCATGACTTTTCCACGTTTAGACAACACATTACGAACTGATTTATCTTTTCGAACTAGAAGTGATGATGAGCATCATAAAGAATATTCTTCGCTGGAAAATCTTCCAATTGACATGGTACAGGATATCCCAATTGCTGATTCACTTCATTTGGTAGATTTAGGAATAATGAAAAAATCTGCCAATGGTCTGGGCGAAACTTTATTATTTTTCGGTTCAAAGTTCGGGAGTGGTCAAAGTCGGAGTGTATCATGAGTTGCTTCGAGATTTTCTTGGAAAACTAATTTTGTTCTTAAAATAAAAATATTTAAAATAGCGATTTTTAGCCGATTAAACCTTGGAAAATTTCTTTCTTCTTATCATTTATACTCTCTTAGGAGCTGAAAAAGGAAAAAACTTAAAAACAAGTTTTAGGCGATTATTACGCAAGCACGTGAAAGTGAAAAGATATTTGATATCTGATAAGACCTGGGGATATAGAAGAATTCGTGAAAAAGTTTACAACCCCCTTTGCACCCCCTTAGAGGTCGAATTTTAAAAAATCCTGAAAACACTTTCTAGGTATTTATATGAAGAAGATGTACAATAAAAATGAATTCAATATTTGGGAAAACCTAATAGATATGGCGGAAAACGTGATAATATATGCACTCCATTTTCACTGATAATTTTTTTTGCCACCCCTCCGAACGCCAATGGATATTTGAATTTTTTTTTTATCTGAATTAGTTTTCTAGTCGAACTACATAAACATACCGAGTTTCAACTTTGTAGCATAAGCCGTTCTATAGATAGGAGAAACACCCCCCACCCCCGTACCATACTAACCCTATAAAAAATTATATTTTTCCAAAGTGCTACTAATATAGCTCTATCCAAATACCAAGTTTCAGCTTTATATCATTATAGGTTGTCGAGATATTAAAATCGAAACTTTTTCCTTTTCACCCTCCCCCACCCTCACCCTCTACACCCACACTTCCAAAATTTTGTTTTCTGCTAGGGGTCTATTAGGCCTACTTCTGGTAAAAATTTTAAGCATCTATCTTACACTGTTCTTGAGATATGATACGTGATTTTTTTGAAAAATTCTTATCCCCTCCACTTTCATGCTCCACCGCCCCCTTGAAAAATTTTACTTTTATCAAACTTCATTTGTCAACCTTTATGCACAAACCAAATTTTATTTATCTAGTGCAATTGGTTCATGAGATATCGTAATCTAAAGTTTTTCACCCCCCACCCCCGTACGCCACTTTCCCCACTCAAATTTTTGGTTCCGATCTATTCTCCTAGTATACCTACAGATATTCATTAAGTTTCAATTTTGTGACATTGACCGTTTAGGAGATATGGATTTTAGAATGTGTCGATCTCACCTTTTTTGCGTTTCGGACGCATTATTTTTCCCCCCACTCCCGAACCCCTTCACCTATATCGGCAATTTTTTTGCAAATGGGTCCACTACCAAAGTTCTATATAAATTCCAAATTTCAGCCTCGTAGCATAAGCGGTTGCTGAGATCTAGAAACCAAAATTTTCCGTCTAAAACGCTTCCCCCTCCTCCCCCCTCACACCCCCACCCTTCCAAATTTGGTCACTTTAGGGGGCCTACCCACTCTACCCACGAAAAAAAATTCAATTAAGTAGCTCATAGGGTTTGGATGCTACGAGCCTTCAAACAATTTTGCGTACACCGGTAGACGTACGGCGTACGGCGTACGGCGTACGGCGTACGGCGTACGGCGGACAGACGGACTGAAATTTTTTTTTGCTTTTTTCGTGTCTACTCGTCATGAAACGTGAAAAAAAAAATTTTGAGGGTAGCAAATTTTTTTTTTTTAAAAATCGATAACAATACTGTATTATTGAAATAATAAAGTAAAATGCTTACTGAGATGGATATACGGTAGTCATAACTTTAATACAAAGTTTAGAGCAAAAGAAATAGAAGATATATCAGATTTGTTAGAAGAATGCAATAAGACATTGCCATTTGAAATTCATCGCGCTGTGAGGGGATTAGATTACTTACAATTTTGGAAAGGTGTAGAATTTCGGACATTTCTACATTATTTGGGTCCAGTTATTTTGAAAGAATACTTGCCTGCTACCGCCTATTATCATTTTCTATTACTATTTTGTGATGTAACAATATGCACAAGTCGTAATTATTTTAAATTTCTTAACGTCGCTGATGAATTGTTTCGAGATTATGTTGAAAATTATATTGATATTTACGGTGTTGATTCTATAAGCAGTAACGTACACAATCTAGTGCATTTGGTTGAGGATGTCAAAAGGTTTGGCGCTCTTCCCTGTATTAGTTCATATACTTTTGAAAATACGCTTCAACATATTAAAAGATTACTTCGACATGGAAATCGACCTCTCGCACAAATTGCAAAGAAGATCGCTGAACTCTCATCACTTATAAATTTTCACCATGGAAATGGAATTGATTATCCCTCAGTTGCAAACGAAAAGCGTTTTGAAAAGCATTCGTTGCCTGGATGTAACAAAATGTTTCATACTTTGTATTACTCAGATGGATTTATTATGAAAAAGGATGAAAAAAATAAATGGTTTTTGACAAAAGATAACGAGATTGTAGAAATGATAAATATTACTTATGTCAAAAAAAGTTTGCAAATCTTTGGAGCTAGCATTAAAAGGCAATTTGATTTTTTTCAACGACCAATGAACTCGTCACACTTAAACATTTATCAATCATTACACATTTTGAACGAAGCAAAATTATACAATTTAAGCGATGTAAAATGCAAATTAGTATCATTGAAATATAATGACTACCTTGTTTTTTTTCCATTAATACATACATTGAATTACGATAACAATGTTTGATATCTTCATATTTTATTTTAACTTTATTATAAACTGTATTTTACATAATTATATTCATTCAAAAAAATAAATAAAGCGAATTCAATATATATACATTAAAAAAAAAATAAAGCGAATTCAATATACATATGTATATATGTATATAAAATATCTAAAAGTTTAATTACTAAGGTCGACTGATGTGTTCAGCTCTGGTGATTCGATCACGGGATTATTAGTTAACGCTTCCATATTTTATTTTTTTGACGTACGCGGTGAAGACATACGTTGTGAAAAACAATGTACTGAGCGGGCATTGCTGTGCTTCAGTACTGAGTTTTTAAAAAACGGTTCATTTTCTATTTCATTATACCGTGAATCAGCGGCCAAAATTACAATAGTTAAAAAGTTTATATTAGACTTATTCGCAGAAAAATTTCTTTTTTGTCGTAGTTTTAGAAATTCCTGTCCAGGTGTAAAGATTTAAAACTGTTCTCGAAAATATTAGATCCACTACTTTATAGGCGACAGTTCTTCAATTTGCGTTGCCAGAAGTTCCACAAATGGATTGACATTTTTTTAGCTGGAATAAAGACATTACACATAAGAAAAATACTTAAATTACATTAAAATGAAATTACCATTTTCTTTTGGAAAACTGGGCTTTTTAATCGTTGCTCGAAAGCATCTACTTCCTCGATATTTTGTAAGGGTAATGAAACATCTTTTCATTTTCAGCGGTCAATAGAGTATTGGACAATACAGCAGCAGCTATTTGTTCCAATAACTCCAGACATCTATCAACCTTCACTTGCAGTCTACATGTCTCGGATTCTACTTGTTCCAATCTACACGAATCTAAAAACAAAATTTATTGACAAAATTTTATTCGTTAATAGAATTACTTTATTATTTAAAAATTTTAAAAAATAACTTACAGTTTGAAATGTCTTGAACGGCATACTGATTTATTTTTATATTGTAGTCCATATTGGCTTCCTTTCCTGGACTGCAACTGGTGGTAACAGGATGTGCAATATTTTCATTTTCGATTATTAAATTGTAGTTTTTCTCTTGCATAATATCGTCCAGTTCGCCGGGATGTAGCCTGGAATTTTTTTTATGGATTTTGTAATTAAACGAAAGAAACGCAATTGAGTATTGAACTTTTTTCATAAGTGTACCTCCAACATGTACATATGGATTATCAAAACACTCACATTTCTTCGGAATTAAAATTGTCAATATTTACACTTTTAAAAATACATGGAATTGCACTCCAATTAACGCCCGGTGAACAGTTGCGATCTCTTCGTAACTTTTCGACCGCGAATTTGTTTAACTGTGATGGCTAATAAAGCACGCCATTCTTCACCCAATTCTGATGAACTGCATTTATAAAAATTTTCTCATCCTCCACGGTTTTTGCCACGCAAAACATGATTCAATGTCGGCTAATTGGTGTTCACTTTTCACAAAACACTTTTGACACGATCCGGAACAGAATTTCTATTAAATTTACTATTTAAAGAAATGGGTCTTAATCGGCGCAGCCATGACATTACATTGAGAAAACAAAATGTAAACTAACCACCTATACACTTACACTCGGTAATAGCATAGACTTACAACGGTTTAAATAAATGTCATTATTACTGATATACGACTGATATGGGAGTTCGAAGTCATAAGTCGTATATTGCACGCATATCAGTTAATATCAAGTTAATTTTACTCAACCTACGGTTATAAGTTGCATATTAGTAGCAACTACCGTAAGGTCGTACGGTGTGAAGACACCATTTAATGTTCAATATTTGTTTTTATAATGTTCAACTTTAAAAAGAAAATATTTCTTTTAATGATTGAATATATCATTACAAGTAGAGAGTAGATGAAATAGTTAAACCTTATACTATTAGAAGAAAACTTTATTTTAAATCTTTTAATTTAATCTAATTTTATATAAAAAGTAAAGAAATTTTTTTTTTAAGGATCACGTTTTTAAGGCGCTCATTTTTTTGAGAGGTGAAAGTATTATGTTCACGATAAAGATCAATTTGTTTGAAAAATTGACCCATAGATGACTTTTTATATTACGTATTATATTTCGTTTGCTATATTTGATGTTCCATCATTTTGGCAACTTGAAATTCTCAACTATTAAAGCAATTGTGGATCGATACAATTATAATAATATTGAATATGTATACACGCATATTAAAAAACTCGAATACAAAAGTAAAGAAAATTTCCTACACACTACACCAATGACAGAAAGACGTATTGAAAGTCGCAATCAGTGGTAGCAATAGTTTATATACACCGTCGGCAGGACGTCGTTTATGAGTTATATAAACCTGTATACAACCCGATATGACGTCGTGTCGACTTCCAAATTTTTCCCCACGAGGTCGCTAAAGGGTCGTCCGCACGTCGTCAGTCACACATATTGGGTAATTATGACAGTCACAAGTCATTACTTCAAGTCACGCCAACCGATAAATGTGGTAATAGCGACTATTTTGTGTTCCTTGGGTGTATTTTGAAGTGTTCCGATTTAAGTCCTGCGCGGGCTGCGTTCGACGATTATATGCCGACGACGAGTTTTTGTTGTTTGATGATAATGCACCCATTACTGTTTGTTCGGTAGACGAGGGCGTCGACGCGAAAGAAATTTCCTTTGTCTGTGCATTGGTCAGATCCATTGTTTTGGCTATTTCATATGCTTTATCTAATGGAATGGATCCTTCGTTGAGCAACCTTTCTTTTATTTTAATGTGAGTGTTGCTTAAGCCGCAAATGAAAATATCTCTCACCAATTCTTCACGTAGTGCGCCGAAATCACAGGATAAACTTAGATTTTTAAGAATCGTACAGTATTGTTCAATACTCTCTTCGCTGCCTTGGTGTTTTGTAAAAAATGTATGTCGTTCCCAAGCAATATTGCACTTTGGAACAAAGTGGGTCTCAAATTTTTTTTCTAAATTCGAAAAACTTACGGTGTCAAGATCCAAATTAAATGATTGGAATATTTCCAATGAACGAAGTCCCATGTGGTGAAGAAAGAGTGCTACTTTTCGGTCATCTTCGGCGTCTTCTAGGCCGCTTGCACGAATAAAGATTTTAAATTTTATGTTCCAGTTTTTCCACTCTGCCGACAAATTGGAATGATCGAAATTCATCGGATTGAGGTTAAAGCTTGTGGCCACATGGTTTGCTTGTTCTGTTGTCGACGTCGATGGCTTTGAATCCAAGTTCATCTTCACTTACTACGTTATGTTTTATGTTATTGTTTTATTTTAGCACCCCACACCTGACACCATGTTATGTTTTATGTTCTTTTATTATACAGTTTTATTTATAAGTTCTTCGTGTGTTATACAGTGTATGAAATGAGTGTCGCTTCTCCCGTGTCTCGTTCTGTACTGCCAGTTTTGGCATTGCCAACCTGTCTTCATATTCATTTGGCATTGCCAAATCTGGCTTGACATTACCACGTCAAATTGCTGTTTCCTAGGTTTGAATGGATAATTCTGGTCCGCAGCATGGATATTATACAATTCCTGAAGCTTTTGGTCACACCCAGTTCGGTGAGAGACTCCTGGATAGCTTCGGTGTGGACGTTGTTGAAAGCCCCTTCTATATCCAGAAAGGCTGCTAGAGTGTATTGGTTGTAGTTTATCGTATGCTCAATCGTGCGCACCACTTGGTGGAGAGCCGTCTCCGTGGATCTCCCCCTGAAATAAGCATGCTGAGATTTGGATAGCGGTGACCTTTGCAGGGTCTGCCTCACATGTATATCTATAATGCGCTCCAGTGTTTTCAGCACGAATGATGTTAGGCTAATGGGTCTGAAATCCTTCGCGAGTTCGTGACCTTTCTTGCCAAACTTCGGAATAAACACTACCCGGACACTTCTCCAGGCATAAGGCACATGATTTAGTAGAATGCAACTTCTGAAAATTTCCACAAGCCATGGAACTACTACATCTTGTAGTTTCTGCAGCATAATTGGAAGTATGCCGTCCATGCCAAGGGATTTGTAAGGAGAGAAACTGTTAATAGACCAGGAAATTCTTTCTTCATTGATAACGGAATTGATGTCTTCCTCCGGTATACACTGTACACCCTGAATGCTTGACATCTCCATCCCGATGTTTTGACACCCAGGAAAGTGAGTGTTCATCAAGAGTTCCAGAATCTCGGCGGAGGAATCAGTCCAGGTCCTGTCCGACTTTTTCACGAACGATGGGTTCGTGTGTTGCTTGGATAGAATCTTGCTGAGCCTCGCCGAATCCCGGACACTCTCAATGGATTGACAGTGATCAGTCCAAGCCTGCCTTTTTGGCCGTTCTAATGCGTTTCTTGTAGATCTTGAGGCATTCCTTGTAAGGTTGCCAAGACTTGCGCCTGTAACAGATGTTAAAAACCTCTCTATTTATTTTCCTTAATCTAGACAGGTCTTCACTCCACCATGGGGGAGCGTTTTCTTGCTATATTTCAAAGGACATGAGGCATTAAACGCGACCTTCATGGCTCGTTAGAATTTCTCCACCTTGACGTCCAGATCTTCTACAGTTTTTATGTTAGGACTGGTTGTTTTGGATAGTTTCGATTTAGCGACCTGACCGAATTTCTTCCAGTCAATTCTTTTAGGGTTCCTAAAAGGCTTTTGAGTCTCCGGCATGAGATTCACGTTGAGGAAGATCCACCTGTGATCAGAGAAGAATTGCAAGTTGGATAATCTCGAATTCCCAACCCTATAAATGTTATTTTCTGTTAGTAAAGTAATATCCAGAACTTCCTCCCAAACTTGAAAATTTTCCGTACTCGGAAAAATGAAGGTTGGGGGTCACCACTGTTACATATAGATAAGTTACTGTTTATAATGAAATCAAATAAGGACTCACCTCGTTCGTTGGTCTCCGAGCTGCCCCAAAACGTATGTCGTGCGTTGGCGTCGCATCCCACTAGAAGATTGCCCCTCTTGGATGAAATACTGGTGGTAAGATGATGCAGTTCCTCGGGTGGCACTGGTTGGTCTGAGCCATATAAACCAAGGAGATGTATAGGTCCCCCCCATTTGCAACCTCCAGTTTAACAACTGTTAAATCGTCAGAGCTATAGTTTGGACACATAAAGGCGTTTTTCTGTTTATTAACTAAGATGCATGTTCTGGACTTACCTTGCTTGTGATTGTAGAAAAGGTTGTAATGAGTGTTTTGGAGCCCCTTTACGGTAAAGTCGGTTACCCATTTCTCCTGTATTAGGCCGATGTCGATGTCCTCTTCCCCAAGGAGGACCAATAAGCTATCCGAGGCGCACTTCGAGTGCCTCAGGTTAACCTGTACGACCTTCAACATTTTGATAGGCTGTTTCCTTCCCGACTTCCTTGCTGTCAGTGGCTGTCTCCTTCCCTGCGATACTAATTTCCTCCAACAACTCGTTAGCTCTGTCGACAAAGTCTATGTCGTCATCTGGACCTGAGGAGTGAAAGACTTTCACTTTAGCATGCCTGACGCCGAACCGCAGTTTAAAATCAGCTTTCTCGAGTGCTCTCAGGCACTCCTCGTTAATCAGGAGGAGGTAGGTGAGGCTGTTTCGTTGCGGTTCCTCTGCCTTGATGACCGCCCAGTCATCCATGGGAATCGACGGATTCTGTAGGTGTAGACCGCAAAGGAGTTTCTCGCTGTTCATTTTCATAACTGGTATCCTGATGCGGGCTCTCGGTATTTTAGGAATCTCCTCAGCTGGGATAAGCTTGAGTTTTATGCCGTCCCGAGCGTCTATAATCTTAGCGACACATTCACCGAGAAAATCCTTCGAGTAGCTGTCCGCGCATCTGATTACGCGATATCCCCTCACCAGTTCACCGGAATCAAAGCCAAGCACAGGTCCTCCGTGCTTTTTCTGGTGTGCCAGTATTGACTCCGAAAGCTCTGCTTCCACGTTGCGCCACGCCTCAGCGGTAGGCTTACCGGCAGATAACTCATCTACCAATGCAACCTCAAGATGGCGTCTTGCAATTTCGCTGAAGGTTTTCTTCGCTTGAACCCCGCTGGCTGATGTTGGAAGTGCGTTTCCACCACGTACACCACGTACGTTATGAAGTGTGCTGGGCTTGGGAATCTTGCTTCTCCTAGTAGCATGATCCGCCTCGTCCTGGGATATGTTACGCTTTCCAGATTCCCGTTCTTTCGGCGGTTTCGCCTGGTAGAAAGCTTTGTCCGTCGCATCGCGCTCATTTACAGTACCCGCTTCCTCATTTTTAGAAATCTTGCTTAAAATGAAAAGAGCCTTCAAGTACCGCCATTTCCTCGCGACCCCGACGGACTTCCGCTTTTTGACCTGCTTCCGAATGCCATGGCTGGCATTCCCCTTCTGATATTGTAGACCGGATGTTGATGGTTGAGGCTGCACGGGTGTACTCTGACTTGTACTCGAACGCGCTGCGTTGCCTGGTCCGATATTTGTCTCCTGACTGGAGGCAAGAAGTTCATCCTCGGACGAAGTACCGATGTCAAGCTGAGCATCAGTTATGGTTTCGGTTTTGTTTTCGTTTTTTTTGTTTAAGTTTAGGTTCATTTTTGGTCCCACGAGTATGCTCGGAAGGGGTTGGTCCATCTTAACAGAGCCGGAATGTCAAGATAAGGCAAGGGTACTGCGGAGAGTGCCCAATTTTACCCCGCAGGCCACCGTTAGCGATTGGAAGAGATTAGGAGGACAGCACAGGAGAAACACTCAGCTGGGTACCTCTATCTTAATGACGACAGCGCACGATTGAATACATGCGTGTAAGTCTTAGCTGCTAAAGTCGGGAAGACCCAGGTCTTTACGACTAAAAGCATTTCCAGCAGGCGCCCACGTGGAGGACCAAAGACGAGGATTTCTGCCTGCCATTCTTGAAATATAAGAATTGATTTTTTAGAAAAATTGGTATCCCCTCCACTTCCATACTCCACCGCCCACTTAAAAATTTTTACTTTCAGCAAACTTTATTTGTCAACCTTAATACAGGAAGCGAATTACTTTATTATTTTTTAATAATAAAGTATTGTGATCGACCTGAAATTTCAAAAAAGTTTGCTACCCTGAAATTTTGTATTTACACGTTTTAGGACTAGTAAACACCAAAAAAGCAAAAAAAAAAAAATGTCCGCCGTAGACGCCGTACGCCGTACGCAAAATCGTTTGAAAGCGCGTAGCTCCCAAACCCGTTGAGATATTAAATTGAAATTTTGATGGTGGGTTGATTGGGTGAACCTCTACGATTGCTATATTTTCGAAGGGTGGGGGTACAAGGGGAGAGGAGAGGGTAGCGTTTTAGGCGAAAAATTTTGGTTTCCAGATCTCAGGAACCACTTATGCTAGGAGGCTGAAACTTTGAACTTATGTAGTACTATGATAATGGACTCAATTGCAAAAAAATGGTCGATATTGGTTAAGGGGTGTGGAAGTGGGGAGGAAAACAATGAGTCTTTAAAAAAACTTTGGATTACAATATCTTCCGAACCAATTACACCAGGAAGATAAAATTTAGTTTCTGTATATGGGATCACAAGAGGAGTCTACCGAAACTACATTTTTTGAGGGGGGAGGTGGAGCACGAAAGTGGGAGGACGGAAATTTTTCAAAAAATTAAATTTTTATATCTCGGAAACCGTATCAGATATGATCTTGAAAATTTTACAGGAGTTGGGGTCGGTAAACTTCTAGTAGGGAAAAAAATGTTGGTGGTGTGGGTGTTGGGGGTGATTTCGAAAAGGGGTAGAAAGGTAAACATTCTGACTTTTATTTCTCGAAAACCATAATGAATAGAAAGCTAAAAATTTTGTATTATATAGAGCCACTATGGAGATATCCTACCCCTATCCTTTGATAGGGGTATTAAGGTACGGGGGAGAGGGGTGGTTTTTTATATCCCAGAAACGGCTTATGCTAGAAAGTTGAAACTTAGTACGTATATGTAGATGTGCTTTTAGAGTAATTAAAGCAAAAAAAAGTTCAAATTTTTATTGGCGTTCAGAGGTTGAGTAAAAAAAATGTCCGTGAATCCACATTTTCACAAACTTCGTTAAAACTTTTAGACATTTCGAGCTATCAAAATAATTTTACTTCGGCGGGCTATGTATATAAGCGCCTAGTAACGATCTTCAAAATTTTTCGATATCCAACCCCTAAGGGGGTGTAAAGTCGTTGAGTACATATTCACGAATTCTGATATATTCCTAAGGTATATTGAGATTTGGAATTCACTTTTACTTCTATAAATAACGTAACCAGGACGCTATTTAGAACGTTATTTTTTTAGGTTGTCAGTCGCATAGTAACCTACACAGCATCTCATCATTAAACACGTTTCGGACTTCTACCCATAAAATAATAAAGTTGCGCCCAGACTGTTGGCAGATTTTTTTATTTGTCTAGAGCATTTGGTTCGTGAGATATCGTATTGTAAAATTTTTCGACTCCCACCTCCGTACGCCACTGCCCCCTCTCAAAAATTGGGTTCCATTCTATTCTCCTAGTATACCCACAGGTGTTCATCAAATTAAATTTCGTGACATTAAACGTTTAGGAGATATGGATTTTAGAATGTCTCGATCTCGGCTTTCGAGCGTTTCGGACGCATTATTACTCCCCCACTCCCACACCCCTTTACCCATATCAGCAATATTTTTGCAAATGGGCCCATTATCGATGCTCTATATAAATTTCAAGTTTCAGCCTCCTAGCCTAAGCGGTTACTGAGATCTAGAACAGAAAATTTTTCGTCTAAAACGCACCTCCCCCCTCACACCCCCAACACTCAAAAGGTGAGCACTTGAAGGAGTCTGCTCAGTCTACCAACAAAAAAAAATTCAACTTAATAGCTCAAAGAGTTTGAAAGCTATAAGCTTTCAAACGTTTTGCGGACGGCGCACAGACGGACTGAAATTTTTTTTTGCTTTTTTGGTGTCTATTAGTCATGAAACGTGGAAAAAAAATTTTCAGAGTAGCAAATTTTTTTTTTTTTTTAAATCGATAACAATACTTTATTATTCATAATAAAGTAAAATGGTGAGAATTAAAGTGATCGTGGGGAAGGGAAAAGTGGAAGTTAGTTAAAATTAGCTGGAACCCCCGACTCGTTATCATTCGAAAGACAATCAAGTATTTTATTGAATCGATGCAAAATCGTCATGTGTTAATTCCGTAGGCTAAACGGCCCAAAACTGTCGGAAAAAAACAAATTTGTAACATTAGATACATACAAATATTACGATTTTAGTGTTCATTTGTCACAACAGTCAATATGGTATGTTAGTTTAACAGTACCTTGATAATTGCGGTGGTACATGAAATAAAGACGACGGTGATATACGTCGAGTGATATACTCATAATTGTTTGTGTCAAGAAAATTTTTGCCAAGGTGATTTGTTGTATTGTTAACATTGACCTACCTCAACGGTAATTGCGAGAAAAGACGAAGTGTCATGTTACACACAAAGGTCGGGCAGAATAAAATAACTATGAAGATCACGGTGCGTTACAGAACTGGGTTGATGTGACCTAGTGAATAAAACGTACTGTAGTCACGATCGGCTGCAAGCCAATCGTATAATACTCTAGATGAATACTGAACTCCAATTTATATTGTAGTTGGGATAAAGTAGAATTACGTGTGTGCATTTTGTATGTCCTTTATTAAGGACTGCCATTAGATTGCTACTCAAAACTAAAAGACAATATTCAGTGTTTAATTTCATTTCTTGAACTGGGTAAGTCATCGAAAAAAAATTTCCTTTTTGAAGGACTTTCACATGGGAGGTGCAGGAAGGACTCACTCGATAACTTCAAAAGTTATCGAAAAATGTTGTTCAACACGTGTCTTAAGGATTTTTTGTATGGAAGGTACCAAGTAGTAAAAGGATTTTGCTGACTAGTAAACTGGAAGTTCGTTTTCACTCGGAACTAATTTGTACGAAATTCTGAATTCATAGCTAAAAGATTCCTTGCGTTATAGTGAGTTCCGTAAATTAAGTATTTACATTTTGACAGGATGTTTGTATGGCAGCTTCACGAAGGACTAATTGGATTTTCTTTATAATCATACATTTATCTCCAACTATTAGAAAAATAACACATACAAAATTTCAAAGTCGTAGCTTAAACCCTTCTGAACTTATCGACCAATGTTCTTGAACACATGTTTTAAGGACATTTTGTATGGGAGCTACCCGAAGGAGTAGGAAGATTTTGCCCGTTAACGAACCTAGCCTTACAAATTTAACCAAACATCCAGATTCAAAATTTGAAGGCGTTCTTGAGTTATCGTGTTCACGTACAGACGGACGGACGGACGGACGTCAAGCGGATTTGAGGTTTTTTTGCCACAAATAAACAAAAAATAATATAAAACTTTTTTTCGTCCGAGGCTTGGTTCTATGCGTTACAAACTTTTGGGCTGGATTAAACTTATAATACTCTATATGATTTCATCTAGAGCAATGTTTCCCAACGTGGGTCCCTCGCCTCACAGGGGGGGCAATTTGATTATTAAGGGTGGCAATTCGAAAATGGACTCGTCCAGAGTTTAAAAGGAACCGCCAATTGCGGTACTGGTGATTTTAAAAATATGTATACCGGATTAAAGGAAACTATGCCATTTACTTTTGCTATATTACATACACACTCACCCGTGCGATACTCGATTTGCTCATGTATTTGGTACTTCTTGAATGGAAGACGTAGACGATGACGAAGTAAACTATTCGTATACGTCCTTAGTGTTTAATGATTCATTATATTCCTTTTAATTCAAAATGCGTCTAAATTTCAAATTTTTAATAGCAGGTACCCCATTACCTCTCCGGCCTGATTAGGGTGTAGAAATACTAAATTGGGTTTTCTCTAGGAAAAACCTTGAAAACAATTACAGGTATGAAATCTCTATATATAAAAATGAATGTTTGTCTGTCTGTTTGTCCTGTATAGGCTCCTAAACCACTCATCCAATTGCGATGAAACTTTGGTGATTTGTTGAGGGTACGCCCTCGATAGTTTCTGCGTTAACAAAATTATTTAACAGTTGGTGGTTCGCGAGTTATTTCAACATTTGAGTGTTTTTCATATGATTTAGCGGCAGTTCGTTTTTGGTGTATTATTTATGCCTATTCCTATTACTAAATGGTATAAGAGGATAGTGGATGGAAGATGCAGAATGGAGGATGGAAGATGGAGGATAGAGGATGGATGATGGAGTTATTTCAACAATTGAGTGTTTTTCATATGATTTAGCGGCAGTTCGTTTTCGGTGTATTAGTTATGCCTATTCCTATTACTAAATGGTACAAGAGGATAGTGGATGGATGATGGAGTTTGAATAATGGTAGAATGAATGGAGGATGGGAGATGGTGGGTGAAGGATGGTGGATAGAGGATGGTGGATGGAGGATGGGAGATGGTGGGTGAAGGATGGTGGATAGAGGATGGTGGATGGAGGATGGGAGATGGTGGGTGAAGGATGGTGGATAGAGGATGGAGGATAGAAGATGGAGGATAGAAGATGGAGGATGGTGGATAGAGGATGGAGGATGATGGATAGAGGATGGAGAATAGTGGATAGAGGATGGTGGATGGATGATGGAGGTTGGGGGGTGGTAGATGGAGAATGGTGGATGGAGGATGGTTCGTACTTAATTTTATGATCAGGGGCTGAGAAAACAAATAATTTTTTTCTATGAATGTTTGTTTATTTTAGGCATAACTAATACACCGAAAACGAACTGCCGCTAAATCATATGAAAAACAATCAATTGTTGAAATGACTCCATCATCCATCCTCCATCCTCTATCCTCCATCTTCCATCCTCCATATTCCATCTTCAACCCACTATCCTCTTATACCATTTAGTAATAGGAATAGGCATAAGTAATACACCAAAAACACTCAATTGTTGAAATAACTCCATCATTCAACGGGAGAAACAGGAGCAATGGATAAACGGGAGAAACGGTGAGAAGGACAAGATCAACGGGAGTAACAGGGGCGATAGAACAACGTGAGCATAGCGAGCGTAGCCGCGGTACGCGGCTAGTAAGAAATAAAGCAGAAAGTTGTTTAGAGATGTCCAAAAATATCAGGTATCTTAAAAATAATGTTTTGGTAAATAATATTCAGTCTTCATTCTATCGCAGCACGGAGATGAACTTGGTTGTCTTTTAAAATTTGTACCATGGCTTAAATTTTCTCGTGTTGTCAATCTTAAAACATACTTCACTTTTAGTTTTTAATTGATCTTTATTACGGTTTTTCCCGTGGAAAACCGTTATACCGACCCCTGAAACAAAGGGGCGAACGGGCCTTGTCCGGCTCAACCCAGAGACGGGTTGTGGGCGCCAGTGATCCGATTGAAGGCTACCGTTCTTCTTTCCTAGACCGAATCACGACCCTAGGAAAGTTACGGACATATACCGAACTAAGACCTGTAGTGGAAGAATTCCTGCAAGACGTCATAAAGTAGTTAAAATAATGAACGACAAATATTTATTATTCGAAATAATTCCTTTCTATCTACCCCTGATAATAACCCTAGCTACGTTCGCAGTACTACTTAACCTAGGACGTCTCTGATGCCGCCGATTCTCCGTCGCAGGATCTACCAGCTCTTTTCTTCGCCGTCTCAGGACTTCCTTCACTTCTTGCTCGCTACAGCTCGCTTTCCTTTGCACTAAATTTCACAACCGAGGTAACAGGTACGTCACTTCTCACCAACTTGTGAGGGCGCGACTTTTTCTAACAATATTTCCTCGTTCACTCCGAATTAGAATATCTTCGCTCAATTTTATCGTTCGCGTCCGGTCGCTGCACTTGATCATGCACCAAAAGCCCCGATCATTCCGTTTCTCTGTCCGCGAAAACTCCTAACGGCTAATCCCGCAGGATTATTCCAATCGAACCAAAAGTTATCTCCAATCATATAATCGCTCCACTGCACTCTATTGGCAAATCGCGAACATCACAATCGTAGTAAATGTCAATTTAGTTATTGTTGACATGTCACTCGCGTTTGTTTATATTGTTTTGCTTATATCGTTTTTGTTTACATGTCACTCGCGTTTGTTTTGATTTTTGGTGTTTATCGGTCACTCGCGATTGTTCTGATTTTTAGTGTTTATCAGTCACTCGCGATTGTTCTGATTTTTTTGTGTTTATCGGTCACTCGCGATTGTTCTGATTTTTAGTGTTTAACCTATCTTAACTACTTTCCACCTGATTAACCTATTCGCCTTTTATTCCACTAATTCCTAAACCTATTCTAACTCATACACAATCCTACACAGTAAAAAATTTTGGTGTAATTTCAATAAATTTTCTTATCTATATAGGTCCAAACGAAATCTTAGATAAAATCTATATGGTGGCATCATATAGAGAGACTCTACTGATTTTAGTATACTTTTTATCAGAAGCAAGTGTGAACCAATGTATCTAAAACACTATTTAATTTATAAGAATTGCTATACAATGAATATATACGAATTCAATATAAGATTTATAGCTAAATCATATAGAAAGGGCCTATCTGTTTTAGAATAATCTTTATCAGAGGCAAGTATAAACCAATGAATCTTTAACACTATGCAGTTTATAAGAATCGCAATACATTGAATATATGCGAATTGTGTATAAGCTTTATAGCTAGATTGCAATAAATATATTAATTCCGTTCTTTTTGATTTTATTATGTACATACGAGTATATATTATATATATACTGGTCCAAACCAAATATTCCTCAACTGTTTGGTATCTGAAAAATATCTAAATCGCTTATCAAGATTATAATTAAAGCATGTTAAAATGTGTATTATATATATACATATAAACTTTATTTCACAAACTTCTTATAAAAATTATTAAAAAAATCGATTTTAAAAAAAAATAATTAAATATGTCTTATTAAATAGATATGTCTTATTGTCTTTTCTTGTAACCGCAGAATTATAAATTTTCCAATTTTGTACGTTGTAATATAAGATTACTTGTTTACCCTCTACGCTTTTTTCGTTAATTTCAAAAGCATTATGAAATATATTAAATCCTTCTCACATAGAAAGTAATAATTTCGCTTTTCAAAAAGGATTTCACTTTGAAGAAAAGTTCATAACATTTAGTTTCTTCATAAACAAAGTATAAGTTAGGCCTCAAATGAAATATTTCCTCGAGCCAAGATACACTGCATATGGTTTCATTTTATTGTAACCATAATATTATATTTATTAACTTCGTATTCATGAACAAGTCTTGCACAATCTAACTGCAAAAGTTTTCCAATTTTAATTAATTTATTGGAAGGATACGTTTCATATAGATACGCAAATATGCAAAAAATTGTTTTATATTACGATTATACTCAATATTAAACATACTGCAGTCACGATCGGCTGCAAGCCAATCGTATAATACTCTAGATGAATACTGAACTCCGATTTATGTTGTAGTTGGGGATAAAGTAGAATTACGTGTGTGCATGTTGTATGTCCTTTATTAAGGACTGCTATTAGATTGCTACTCAAAACTGAAAGACAATATTCAGTGTTTAACTTCATACCTTGAACTGAGTAAGTCATCGAAAAAAAAATGTCCTTTTTAAAGGACTTTCACATGGGAGATGCAGGAAGGACTCACTCGATTTCTTACATATTTATCCTTTTCCTTGGAACCATTCAAAAATTAATGTGTACAAAATTTCAAATTCGTAGCTTGAAGCGTTCAAAAGTTATCGGAAAATATTGTTGAACACGTGTTTTAAGGATATTTTGTATGGCAGCTACCAGAAGGAGTAAAAGGATTTCGGTGATTAGTAAACCCGAACTTTCTTTTCACTCAAAACTAACTTGTACAAAATACCGAATTCGTAGCTAAAAGATTACTTGAGTTATTGTTAGTTTCGTAAATGAAGTGAATACATTTTGACAGGATATTTGTATGGCAGCTACACGAAGGACTAATAGGATTTTCTTCATAATAATATATTTAGCTCCAGCTATTGGAAAAATAACACATACAAAATTTCAATGTCGTAGCTTAAACCCTTCTAAAGTTATCGACCAATATTCTTGAAAACGTGTTTTAAGGACATTCTGTATGGCAGCTACCAGAAGGAGTAAGAGGATTTCTCTGATTAGTAAACTCCAACTTTGTTTTCATTCAAAACTTACTTGTACAAAATTCCGAATTCGTAGCTAAAAGATTACTTGAGTTATAGTGAGTTTTGTAAATTAAGTGAATACATTTTGACAGGATATTTGTATGGCAGCTACACGAAGGACTAATAGGATTTTCTTCATAATCATATATTTAGCTGCAACTATTGGAAAAATAATACATACAAAATTTCAGAGACGTAGCTTAAACCCTTCTGAAGTTATAGACCAATATTCTTGAACACGTGTTTTAAGAACATTTTGTATGGCAGCTACCCGAAGGAGTTTGACGATTTTGCCCGTTAACAAACTTAGCCTTAGAAATTCAACCAAACATCCAGATTCAAAATTTCAAGATCCTAGGTGAAGGCGTTCTTGAGTTATCATGTTCACGGACAGACGGACGGACGGACGGACGGACGGACGGACGGACGGACGGACGTCAGGCGGATTTGAGGTTTTTGGCCACAAATAAACAAAAAATAATATATAACTTTTTTTCGTCCGAGGCTTGGTTCTATGCGTTACAAACTTTTGGGCTGAATTAAACTTATAATACTCTATATGATTTCATCTAGAGTATAAAAAGAATATGTAATTTAGAGATAATATCAACTGCATATTTGATTGATTTTGGAAGTGTTCTTAGTTGATGTTCTAATACTATATAATATTCGGTGATGTTAGCTTTATTGATACCTGTAGCGATGATATATGGTGGTTTTCCCTCTGGTCCTTCCAAAAGTTCCGCATTAGTGCATCCAATCTTCAAAAAATTTATATTTCAACTAACTTATGGAGTTATTAAGTTATTTAATTGCTAATTATCTATAAAGAACTAAATTATTGACAGAAGCTTCAATCTGTTACGCGGCTTGTTCGTCTGTTATCGTTAGACGGTGTTTTTTCACATGTTGGAATTTCTAAAAATATTTATAACTTAAATATATATCACATGTATCACTACCATAACTATTAACAAACCTGAAGTTATTCTCTTTTAAGATAATCTTTAAAAAAAATAATGGGTGCAAAAAGAACTGCTGCATGAAATCTAGGATTTAAACCCGATAAAATTATCTTCGTCTAGTGCAAATGTTGACAAGCCTGAATAAAAAAAAAGGCTATAAAAATACTTTGATACAAGCGATTCTTACTTACACGCTTACTTAAAATCTGCATACGTAATTTTGGGACCAGAAGAAGATACTATTCTCACTATTTTTTTCACTCCACTTGTACATATATCCCGGGATATATAATTATATTAGGTGTGTTTTTGCGTACTTATCCAGATCAGAGCAGGTTAGAAAATTTATATACAAAACAACAACAACATTGCTGTTTTTATGACTTTTTTACAACTTTTTTCCATACATAGCTGGCCCTGTGAGCTCACTGAGGAAGTTATTGACGTTAAATTCTCTAATCTACCCTACTATCTATGGAAAAAAGTTATAACAACGTCATAAAAATAGCAACGTTGTTGTTGTTTTGTATATAAATTTTCTAACCTACTCTGATCTGGATAAGTACCCAAAAAACACGCCTATTATTAAAATTCACAGAAAGATATTATTCGCGTGTCGCGTCCGATGATAGTCACATTGAAAATGAATTTCACGATACATATTTTACATAGAGCTGACGCAATAAATACTCAGAAACAAAACACTAATCGTGAAATTTCTATGCGGAATCCTATTACACTGATCGCCTTTGGTGTAAATTTCTAATTTTATCCCTATTTTTCATAAATTTAATAAGATAAATGTATGTAATGCAGTTTTACCTATTCAAATATTATAGAATTTATACCAAAAATTGTGTAATTTCCATGCGAAATCCTATTACTTTGAACGTGGTTGGTGTAAGTTTCTAGTTTTATTCGTATTTTATATAAATTTAATAAGGGAATTGAATTAGACAGTTCTATCTATTCAAATTTTATAGAATTTATACCTAAAATGGCATAAATAGCTTTATAAATGGAAAAGTATAACTTTTTCGATCTTTTACACCAAAATTTTTTACCGTGTATCTTTACCCGTCAACCAGTCTTTCCTCCACCACAGAGTCGAAGTTCGTTTATTAATGTCGAATGTATGTTTTCCTTATTTTTTAGTTATGTGCCACAAGTTGGGAGAAGCCCAGAGGAAAATGCATCCGCAAGGAGTTCCTCGATGACCAATTCGGTGAGTTAACTCGCTAATATACTTAGACTACCGGAAACTAACATTCCTCTTCTCTTCTTTGCAGGATACTCGTATGGCGGACCATAACATCTTATATGTACATATTTATATTTTTCAGCCCATCGTAAAATGAGTAGTACAAGTAAGAAAAAAATTTGTCAATATTCCGAGGAATATTTATAATTTGGTTTCATACCCGCTGCTCACGACGAAAGGTCACCTTTTTGTCTTTCATACCAATAATGCTTGACCAACGAATCAATGAAACAGGGTCGTATTCAGGCGCATTTGAAGGTGAAACATAGTACTCATATTAATTCAGATTTCAAGTACTTTCAAACTTAAAAAAATTTTTTGAAAAAAGAGCAACTTTAAAGTCTCTATTTACTGCTCATACTGCAACTGTCAACCGTACTACCAAATTTCCTTACTCATCTCTAAATCTGGTAAAAATCATACTATAGGAGAGAATTTAATCAAACCATCAATTTCAGTATTTCTGAAAACAGTTATGGCATAACCAGGAGGCTATTTGGAACGTTATTTTTTAGGTTGTCAGTCGCATAGTAACCTACACCGCATCTCAGCATTAAACACATTTCGGACTTCTACCCATAAAATAATAAAGTTGCGCCCAGACTGTTGGCAGTTTACATTTATTGAATTATGTCAGAAACATGTCCTCAAGAAAAATTTTGAAAAGTTTCATTGGCTCCAAAAATGTGAAGTGACTGATACCGCTCTACTTGTTACTGTCGATCATCTGAAAATTCTGTCAGCTGATTTAACAGAAAGATTTTCTGATTTAAAAAAAATTTATTTTGCAAGTTGAATGATGCAGCCAATGTTAGTGGATTTGTCCGATATTTCAAATTTCCTGTATCAAGAAGAACTTGCAAAAATGCAAAATGATTAGTCAGTTTAAACTTTATTTAATATAAAAGGAGTGATGGCATGGTTTTGTGAGGAAACAGAAATGAAATATCCAAATTCAACCAAATGTGCAAGAAAACTATTGCTACCATTTCCATCTCCATATTTAGCTGAATGTGGACTCAGTGCCATGCTGCTAAAAAAGAAATCGACTGTATATAACGCAGCGGGGAGACTTGAGACTGAAGCTAACTAAATGGAACCCAACATAAGATCTCTTTGCAACAAGCATCAAGCGCTAGGATCTCACTAAATTTAAATAATTAATAATAATTAAAATAATATAAAAAAAAATTCATTAAATTTATTTTGTAATTGAATTTCAGTTTTCCAATATATTGTTGCGAGCTAGGGGTTCGCCGGGATTTCAAGTGAAACACAATTCGGTTAAAATAAAAATAAGCGATAATTTATTCAATCGCGCTATTAATTCGCACAATAATTCGCACTGTATGACAGCACTGCCCGCTTATTTATATCGCTTGACTCGATCACTTTCGCTCTCTACCAACACGGTCGCGTACACACGCTGGCTGTCACAGTCGACGTAATAAAAATTACTATCTGCTTTTATACCAGATGTCTGCAGTCGAGACTGTTCTTGAATCTTCGTTCGGTGGTGTGTGTAGAGGGTTATAGTGAGCTTGAGATCATTCCATTTGATCTTCTAGGCTGTTCTAATACATTCGAGCGCATTCGATTAGAGGGGAGATATAATCGTGTTGCTCCGCTCTCCTTATTTACTCAACTAGGCTTTTGATTGGGTCACTTTGCAGCTTAGGTATTCGGTTGTTGCTGTTTCCCTATTCGTAATCGCTCGAGTTGCGTGGTGGCCAGGCTTACACGTAACAATATGTTTTTAAAATTTACTTACTGCGTTTTCTCAACAATTTCCTAGTAATTTCTTTCCAAAACCTATAATTTAAGTTTCTTCACTGAAGAGTTCAATTTTTGAATATTAAACATACTGCAGTCACGATCGACTGCAAGCCAATCGTATAATACTCTAGATGAATACTGAACTCCGATTTATATTGTAGTTGGGGATAAAGTAGAATTACGTGTGTGCATGTTGTATGTCCTTTATTAAGGACTGCCATTAGATTGCTACTCAAAACTAAAAGACAATATTCAGTGTTTAATTTCATTTCTTGAACTAGGTTAGTCATCGAAAAAAAATGTCCTTTTTGAAGGACTTTCACATGGGAGGTGCAGGAAGGACTCACTCGATTTCTTACATATTTATCCTTTTCCTTGGAACCATTTCAAAATGAACATGTACAAAATTTCAAATTCGTAGCTTGAAGCGTTCAAAAGTTATCGAAAACTATTGTTGAACACGTGTCTTAAGGACATTTTGTATGGCAGCTACCAGAAGGAGTAAAAGGATTTCGCTGATTAGTAAACTCGAACTTCGTTTTTACTCAAAACTAATTTGTACAAAATTTTCAATTCATAGCTAAAAGATTACTTGAGTTATAGTGAGTTTCGGAAATTAAGTGAATGCATTTTGACAGGATATTTGTATGGCAGCTACACGAAGGACTAATAGGATTTTCTTCATAATCATACATTTAGCTCCAACTATTGAAAAAATAACACAGACATAATTTCAAAGACGTAGCTTAAATCCTTCTGAAGTTATTGGCCAATATTCTTAAACACGCCTTTTAAGGACATTTTGTATGGCAGCTACCAGAAGGAGTAAAAGGATTTCAGTGATTAGTAAACCCGAACTTTTTTTTTACTCAAAACTAATTTGTACAAAATTCCAAATTCATAGCTAAAAGATTACTTGAGTTATAGTGAGTTTCGTAAATTAAGTGAATACATTTTGACAGGATATTTGTATGGCAGCTACACGAAGGACTAACAGGATTTCTTTCATAATTCTACATTTAGCTTCAACTATTGAAAAAGTAACACATACAAATTTTCAAAGTTGTAGCTTAAACCCTTCCGAAGTTATCGGCCAATATTTTTCAACACGCGTTTTAAGGACATTTTGTATGGCAGCTACCCGAAGGAGTAGGACGATTTTGCCCGTTAACAAACGTAGCCTTACAAATTCAACCAAACATCCAGATTCAAAATTTCAAGATCCTAGGTGCAGGTGTTCTTGAGTTATCGTGTTCACGGACAGACGGATGGACGGACGGAAGGACGGACGGACGGACGGACGGACGTCAAGCGGATTTGAGGTTTGGTTCTATGCGTTACAAACTTTTGGGCTGGATTAAACTTATAATACTACTACTACTACTCTACAGGGTGTAACTAGTACTGTGGTTCAAACAAAAATGGGAGATAGAGGAACTTGTCCTGAGTAGAAAATCGTTCTACACATACTCCCGTTTTTGCACCGTTAAGGAGATAGCGCGATTTTAAGGACGAAGGATTTTCATCGTACCTGTGATCACTGTTTGATCTCTAACTTCTGAAAGGACACAAATTCTTCTTTCTAATTGCTATTAACTGTGTCAATCAGTGTTATACTTTTTGAGAAAAATTCATTTAAATGACACAAAAATAATAAAAAATTAAAAAAAAATACAAAAAGTCCTGTTTTCTCCAAGAAGGACCTGATTAACCACCAAATTTTATAATTTTAATTGATAACAGAATTTCTTCATATTTGCAACAACAAGTGAGTTCCCTGCACATGTTGGAAATACTGCTAAACATAGAATTTACCGCAAAACAGATGCAGTAATGAACAACCATGTTAACAACACACGTATTGCTCTTATGTGTGGAAATTATGTTACAGGTAAGTAAAAATATGACAACTATCCTATAACTATAACTATCCATTTAAGTTAATTAAGTAATATCCATTTAAGTAGGGCGTGGAGTTTACCTGCTCCCTTAAGGAACAGGAATGACTTCGTCCTACGTTGATTTTTCTGCGATAAAAGAATCGGGAGGAAGCAGCAGCAAACAGAATGTCATAGACATCATTACGAGCAACATGGCAAGCAAAAGGAGGTCTTTTACAACGGAAGAAATGGCAGACATGCACTTCGTGTATGGGAAAGAGTTTACCGGGAAGGGTATCCGGACAGATCTCGGTACCCCCATTATCGGATGTTCATCAGCATTCATCGGAACCTTCGTGAACGAGGTACACTGCAGCCGTGGCGGGAGACACAACATCCAGGACGGCGACACTCGGTACCTGTGGCCACGGAGGAGCGCATACTGCGCATTGCGGCTAGGGACCCCACGGTAAGCACCCGGTGCATCGGCCGTCGATTAGGCATCAACCACATGCATTTATTTCGTCCTCACTATTATTAATCATACTCCTTCGGCGAATGACGGGTGTCAAACCAGATTTACTTGAAGGGAACGTGCTTGATAACTGTTAGCCCCGCTCCTTTACAATTCAACCTATGAAGAAATTCTGTTATCAAACGTATAGTGAAATTTTAAGGGCTTTCCGAAAATGTAATAAAATTTGGTGGTTAATCAGGTCCTTCTTGGAGAAAACAGGACTTTTTTGTATTTTTTTTTAATTTTTTATTATTTTGTTTCGTTTGAACCTCAGTACTAGTTACACCCTGTATATGATTTCATCTAGAGTATAAAAATTATGTATATGTTACAGGGAGGCATAATAATTTATGAAAGGCTTAGGTGGGGCATGGCACAAAAAAAGGTTGGAAATCACTGATCTAGAGTAAAAAAATTAGTGAAATTGACTTACAACGAGGTTGACGGGTTGTGGGTGTTCATATTATGATTAAAATAAATCTTGTGAGAAGATGGGAACTAAGTTGAGTACATAATAATGATAATCACTTTTTGGCAAAATTGTGATGAAAAATGTGCCAATGGTCTATGCGAAACTTTATTATTTTTTGGGTAAAAGTTCGGGAGCAGTCAAAGTCGGAGTATATCATCAGTTGTTTCGAGATTATGGCGTTGCTTGGAAAGTTAATTTTGCTCCTAAAATGTAGATTTTTAGCCGATTAAACAATTAAAAGCCCGTATAGACTATTCGAATTTCGGTATATAATGTATGTAGGAGCGACAACACGAGCAGCAAACAACACGGACAGCACTGATGAGTTAGTGCCAACTTTGTGGCAACACATTTTAACATACAGGGGCATTCTTTCGAAAGCCGTCATCGACAAGAAACGTGTGTTCCATCGAGTCAACTCCATGTATTTTTTTGGCGAAAATAAAGCGATAACCATACTTAAACTAAGTTGTTTGTATTGATTCGTACGATCGATCCCACAAATGGTGTCAGAAGTGGGCGAAACCGAAAGCGGGAAAAACAGGAAATTGGCTAAAAACGGGATCGCAAGTGCAAAGGACAAATAACGAAAAGTGCAAAGGACAAGTGACGAAAAGTGCAAGGGATAAGTGACGAAAAGTGTAAAGAACCAATACCGAAAATAGCAAAACGGCAAACGGCGTTCTGCCGAAAATCAAGTAAAATATCGGAAAGTTGAACGGCAAATTAACAGTTACGTAGAATTCGAAAACGGAATCCCTTTATGGAAGGGATAACGGCTCTAACTGTTAAACAGTTACAGACAATTTTAAGAAGGATAAATCTTCCAGTGCGCTACAACGTAAAGCAGGATTTAGTGGAGCGCATAAACGAAGCAATGGGATCGAAAGGTCTGACGGAACTAGAAATCTCTAAAGCAGTAGCAGAAGAAGACAACGAAAGTGACGGGGACGAAAAACAAACGCCTTTACCACCAGGCGAAGAAAAACACCAACGAGAGCATACAAACTTGGATAAAATGTCAGGTAATTCTTTCGTATTTCGAGACATCGAGGAATCTCTGGAAAAATTTTCCGATGAGTCCGGGAAAAAGTTCGACGCCTGGATACAGGAATTCGAAGAGATCTCAAAAGTGTGCGAGTGGTCAGACGTGCAAAAATACCTATACACTAGACGGCTTCTGACAGGTGCAGCCAAACTCGCAATTGAGGGCCAAAGAGGTATATATTCATATCAGGAGCTCAAAAAGGCGCTTAGTAAGGAGTTTAGCATTAACATTTCGAATCTCGAGGTACACAAAAGATTGGAAAGCCGTAAGAAACAACAGTCCGAAACTTTTTTCGAGTACATGTTCACAATGAAGCAAATTTCGAACATGGGAAACGTGGAGGAAGAATCGTTGTTGCTATATATCATACAAGGAATACCAGATACGGTTACTAACAAAAGCGTATTGTTCGAGGCCTCAAATATAACGGAATTAAAGACAAACTATAAAACGTACGAAACCATGAAACGAATGATGGCGGATAGCATCAATTCCGCTAGCGTTTACAAACCACCGGGAAAATTTCATCGTCAAGTTGCTGGAACAAGCTCTTCAAGCCAGCACATTCAACCTGAAAAGAAAAGATGCGCAAATTGTGGCGCGTTGTCACACATTTCTTCCGAATGTCCAGATAAAAGCAAAGGAACGCGATGCTTTCAATGCAATAACTTTGGTCATATTTCGGCCAACTGCCCGACAAAATCACAACAAGTAAATCGAGTTTCAATGGGATTCGCAAACACTGTAGTGAACGCAAATGGCACAGATCTAAGTGCTCTCATTGACACAGGTAGCGTTGTATCGCTCATGAAACAGTCAAGCCAACAGAAAGTAAATGCACCCAAGTGTGACTCACCCGGTATTAACCTGTTAGGTTTTGGGTCAAGCAAATTCATCAAAACTCTAGGATCATGTGCAATGAATGTAAACATCCAAACTGATATGTATGAAAGTATACAGTTTCAAGTTGTACCCGATCAATGGTTGGCCGAAGACGTTATCCTGGGCAAGAATCTGCTAGAAAAGACAATTGTGTCAATTGCGGATGGGAAAGTAACAATAAAGAAAAACATACTGCAGTCACGATCGGCTGCAAGCCAATCGTATAATACTCTAGATGAATACTGAACTCCGATTTATATTGTAGTTGGGGATAAAGTAGAATTACGTATGTGCATGTTGTATGTCCTTTATTAAGGACTCCCATTTGATTGCTACTCAAACCTAAATGACAATATTCAGTGTTTTATTTCATATCTTGAACTGGGTAAGTCATCGAAAAAAAATGTCCTTTTTGAAGGACTTTCACATAGGAGGTGCAGGAAGGACTCACTCGATTTCTTACATATTTATCCTTTTTCTTGGAACCATTTTAAAATGAACGTGTACAAAATTTCAAATTCGTAGCTTGAAGAGCTCAAAAGTTATCGAAAAATATTGTTGAACACGTGTCTTAAGGACATTTTACATGGCAGCTACCAGAAGGAGTAGAAGGATTTCGCTGATTAGTAAGCCTGAACTTCGTTTTTACTCAAAACTAATTTGTACAAAATTTCCAATTCATAGCTAAAAGATTACTTGAGTTATAGTATGTTCCGTAAATTAAGTGAAGATGTTTTGACAGGATATTCTTGAACACGTGTTTTAAGGACATTTTGTATAGCAGCTGCCAGAAGGAGTAAAAGGATTTCGCTGATTAGTAAACCCAAACTTCGTTTTTATTCAAAACTGAATTGTACAAAATTCCCAATTCATAGCTAAAAGATTACTTGAGTTATAGTAAGTTCTGTAAATTAAGTGAAGACGTTTTGACAGGATATTTGTATGGCAGCTACACGAAGGACTAATAGGATTTTCTTCATAACCATACATTTAGCTCTAACTATTGAAAAAATAATACATACAAAATTTCAAAGACGTAGCTTAAACCCTTCTGAAGTTATCGACCAATATTCTTGAACACGTGTTTTAAGGACATTTTGTATGGCAGCTACCAGAAGGAGTAAAAGGATTTCGTTGACTAGTAAACTCAAACTTCCTTTTTACCAAAAACTAATTTGTACAAAATTCCGAATTCGTACCTAAAAGATTACTTGAGTTATAGTGAGTTACGTAAATTAAGTAAATACATTTTGACAGGATATTTGTATGGCAGCTACACGAAGGACTAACAGGATTTTCTTCATAATCATATATTTAGCTCCAACTATTGGAAAAATAACACATACAAAATTTCAAAGTCGTAGCTTAAACCCTTCTGAAGTTATCGACCAATATTCTTGAACACGTGTTTAAAGGACATTTTGTATGGCAGCTACCCGAAGGAGTAGGACGATTTTGCCCGTTAACGAACTTAGCCTTACAAATTCAACCAAACATCCAAATTCAAAATTTCAAGATCCTAGGTGAAGGCGTTCTTGAGTTATCGTGCTAACGGACAGACGGATGGACGGACGGACGGACGGACGGACGGACGTCAGGCGGATTTGAGGTTTTTGGCCACAAATAAACAAAAAATAATATAAAACTTTTTTTCGTCCGAGGCTTGGTTCTATGCGTTACAAACTTTTGGGCTGGATTAAACTTATAATACTCTATATGATTTCATCTAGAGTATAAATATTGATGAACAGGTGTCTAAAGGAATTTTTGTATGGAAGGTGCCAGAAGGAGTAAAAGGATTTTGCTGGCTAGTAAACTCGAACTTCAATTTCACTCAAAACTAATTTGTACAAAATTCCGAATTCATAGCTAAAAGATTACTTGAGTTATAGTGAGATCCATAAATTAAGTGAATACATTTTGACAGGATATTTGTATGGCAGCTACACGAAGGACTAACAGGATTTTGCTCATAATCACACATTAACCTCCAACTATTGGAAAAATAACACATATAAAATTTCAAAGTCGTAGCTTAAACCCTTCTGAAGTTATCGACCAATACTCTTGAAGACGTGTTTTAAGGACATTTTGTATGGCAGCTACCAGAAGGAGTAAAAGGAATTTGCTGACTAGTAAACTCGAACTTTGTTTTCACTTAAAACTAATTTGTACAAAATTTCCAATTCATAGCTAAAAGATTACTTGAGTTACAGTGAGTTCCGTAAATTAAGTGAATACATTTTGACAGGATATTTGTATGGCAGCTACACGAAGGACTAACAGGATTTTCTTCATAATCATACATTTAGCTCCAACTATTAGAAAAATAACACATACAAAATTTCAAAGTCGTAGCTTAAACCCTTCTGAAGTTATCGACCAATATTCTTGAACACGTGTTTTAAGGACATTTTGTATGGCAGCTACCCGAAGGAGTAACAGGATTTCGCTGACTAGTAAAGTCGAACTTCCTTTTCACTCAAAACTAATTTGTACAAAATTCCGAATTCGTAGCTAAAAGATTACTTGAGTTATAGTGAGTTTCGTAAATTAAGTGAATACATTTTGACAGGATATTTGTATGGCAGCTACACGAAGGACTAACAGGATTTTCTTCATAATCATATATTTAGCTCCAACTATTGGAAAAATAACACATACAAAATTTCAAAGTCGTAGCTTAAACCCTTCTTAAGTTATCGACTAATATTCTTGAACACGTGTTTCAAGGACATTTTGTATGGCAGCTACCCGAAGGAGTAGGCCGATCTTGCCCGTTAACGAACTTAGCCTTACAAATTCAACCAAACATCCAGACTCAAAATTTCAAGATCCTAGGTGAAGGCGTTCTTGAGTTATCGTGTTCACGGACAGACGGACGGACGGACGAACGGACGGACGGACGGACGGACGGACGGACGGACGGACGGACGGACGGACGGACGGACGAACGTCAGGCGGATTTGACGATTTTGGCCACAAATAAACAAAAAATAATATATAACTTTTTTTTGTCCGAGGCTTGGTTCTATGCGTTACAAACTTTTGGGCTGGATTAAACTTATAATACTCTATATGATTTCATCTAGAGTATAAATATGGTGGGAAATAGTGAGTATGAGGAAAAGAGCTTCATTGAATCGTTAGATGTAGAGAGCTTATCCTCCGAAGGTAATAATGAAATATTATATAACATCAGAAGCGAACCAATCAGAAATGAACTAGACAATTTGATAAGAAATTACAAACCCAGAAAAGTTGCGAATTCCTGTGTGCAAATGGATATTATACTAACCGACGAACTACCAGTGTACCAAAAAGGAAAAAGACTAGCCCCCAAAGAAAAAGAAGTTGTTAATAAACAGATAATCCAGTGGCTTCAAAACAGTAACTCCGACTTCGCCAGCCCGATAGTCTTAACAAAAAAAAAGGACGGCAGTTATCGGCTATGTATGGACTACCGCAAATTAAACAGTAAAGTGGTCAAGGACTGATTCCCCTTACCCATTATAGAGGAGATCTTGGAAAAGCTCTACCATGCAAGGTTATTTTCCACGTTGAACTTAAAAAATGGATTTTTTCACGTAGACATTAGTCCTTCTAGTCGAAAATATACATCGCTCATTGTACCCGACGGACAATATGAATTTTTAAAAGTACCGTTTGGATTATGCAATTCACCTTCGGTGTTCCAACGTTTTATCAACATAGTTTTTACAGATCTTTTACGGCAAGATTACTTACTAATCTACATGGACGACCTAGTAATACCGGCGAAAACTGAAGAAGAAAACCTGGACAAACTTAAAGTTGTGTTAAAAATTGCCATGGAGAATGGACTCATCATAAAATGGGAGAAATGTAAACTGATATGTAAGTCAATTGAGTTTCTAGGACACATAATTGAAAATGGAACTATAAGACCCTCGACAGATAAAATAAAAGCAGTTCAAAACTTCCCGAAACCTTTGAATATTAAGCAGGTTTAAAGCTATTTGGGATTAACCGGATACTTCAGAAAATTTATTCAAGGTTACGCTACAATTGCCAAGCCATTGTCTGACCTCTTACGGGCACAAAATCAGTTGACATTTCGAACGGACCAGCTAATTGCGTTTGAAACGTTAAAGAAGTACTTGTGCGAGGATCCAGTGCTGAAGCTTTTTAATCCAAATTCAGAAACACAGCTGCATACGGATGCCAGCAGTATAGGATATGGTGGCGTGTTGCTCCAGCGAAACGACGATGGTAATTTTCATCCCGTGTTCTACATTAGTTTCAAAGCAACGACCGCCGAAAGTAACTACACTAGCTATGAACACGAAGTACTAGCTATAATAAAATGCCTAAAAAAATTACGCGTATACCTACTCGGACTTTCGTTTCAAATTCACACCGATTGCAAAGCTTTCCAAGCCACGATGCATAAAAAGGACTTGTGCCCTCGAGAAGCAAGTTGGGCAATATTTTTGCAAGAGTTCGATTGCGTCGTTATTCACCGGTCGAAATCTGCTATGCGCCATGTTGATGCTTTAAGTCGCATACAGCTAACTTTAACAATCGAAAATGGAATACTACATCGAATTAAAACTGCTCAACAGTCCGACGAATTCTGCAATCTTATAAGAAAACTTCTCCAAACACAAGACTATCTCGATTTTGAACTACGCAATGGAATAATTTACAAGTTCTGCGAAGGAAGACACTTGCTCGTGGTACCCCGTATGATGCAACGAGAAATTCTCCGAAACATCCACGAAATGGGACATGTCGGCGCTAAAAAAATGGAAGCAATCGCGAAACAAGACTACTTCATACCAGAAATGGCGTCAAGAATCGAAACGGTATTATTGAATTGCATAGCATGCATTCTGACATCCAGAAAACAGGGAAAGGCCGAAGGATTGTTAAATCCAATTCCTAAAGGAAATGTACCGCTACACACGTATCATATCGACCACCTAGGACCGCTACCATCAACAGCGCGGAATTACAAATATATTTTTGCAGTTGTAGACGCATTTACAAAATTTCTTTGGATATATCCGGTTAAATCAACAAGCGCTGAAATGGTTATAGAAAAATTTGAGTTACAAAGCGAAGTTTTCGAAGATCCGGTACGAATAATTACAGACAGAGGGTCAGCCTTCACTTCCAATGCATTTAAAGAATTGTGCGATAGACGAACTATCCAACACGTACTGGTAACTACCGGTGTGCCTCGGGGAAACGGCCAAATCGAGAGACTTAACAGAACAATCATTAATATATTAGCTAAATTGTCAGCAAATAGCCCTATGAAATGGTTCAAATATATCACCCAGTTACAGAGAACAATAAACTCTGCAATTAATCGAAGCACGAATAAAACACAGTTTGAGCTAATGTTTGGAGTACCAATGAGAAATCCAGAAGACTACAAGCTTTCGAATTTACTAGAAGAAGAACTAATTGAAGAATTCGAATCAAGTCGATGCGATATGAGAGAACAGGCCAAAGAAGAAATAACGAAGATACAAGAGGAAAATAGAAAAAACTACAACAGAAAACGGAAACCAGCCCGAAAGTATAACTTAATGAAACGTTGGTCGAGTTACGAGAGTGAAGAAGAGCAGCAAGATACGGAGTTCGGTCCGCCTGAGACAGTCGAGTACCAGGATGGCCGAGTGTAGGAGCGACAACACGGGCAGCAAACAACACGGACAGCACTGATGAGTTAGTGCCAACTTTGTGGCAACACATTTTAACATACAGGGGCATTCTTTCGAAAGCCGTCATCGACAAGAAACGTATGTTCCATCGAGTCAGCTCCATGTATTTTTTTGGCGAAAATAAAGCGATAACCATACTTAAACTAAGTTGTTTGTATTGATTCGTACGATCGATCCCACATGTACAGTAAGAGCTCATAGAAGTAAAAACGAATTTGTTGCCCATTACTTACACTTGGGGTTTGAATTTCGAAAAAATTGTGAAACAGGTTTTTAACCCATTTAGACCTGAAACTAATTTTATCCTAATTTTGTGGAATTTTCATGATTAATGGAACATAAAATGTCTGAAAATCACGCAAAAAATTAAAAAAAAAATATTTCATGTAAGTGTTGCTGGGAATCACCCGTACCAAATATGGTACGGTAGGCTCATTCATATTCAAAAGTTCACACACGGAAGTTTTTTTTTTTTAAATTTTTTAATCAAGAAAACAAGAAACTTTTATACACTATGGTTATAAATTTTTTTATTTTCTTCCAAAAATATGAAATCGAGCATTAATTTTTTGTGTGATAAAGTATAAAACACCTAACATGTAGTCCAATATTGCATTTAATGCATCTGGTGGGGCACTGCTTATGGCAAAGCCCACATCTTGTTCGGTTGGCTTGATCCGTTACAAAATGATCTTTACCATCAAATCTTACATCCGTCATCAGTGAAGATGGTCTGCTTGGTCCTGGCTTAATCCGAAGCTTATTTGCTGCTATAATAGCCGTTGAAATACGTCTTCTGAACGTCAAGAGATCCAATGTTCCACCATTATCTTTAAAAAGCAACCAAGCGTTTTGTACTGCTATATCAATACAGTGTAAAATAAGAGGCATGTACCACTTTTTTCCCACGGATGCTAATCCTGTATGTCGATATATTCTGATCAGAACAATCTACTCCTCCCATGTTTTTATTATATTCACGAATCAGATGTGGTTGTGAAACGGTTATTTTCTTTTTTAGTATTTGTGAGTACCGCTCAGTTTTATGGACTGGGTCTACTCCTATAGCATTCGAGCAAACTGACACTATGCTGTTATCATGCCACTTACAAATTATTATGTCATCACTGACACGGTAGTCGTAAAACCCTCTAGCTTTTTTTTTCATATTTTTTTTTTCGAGTAACGGACATTTCCCAGAGCGGCTTTCTCTAATAGTTCCAGTGACTCGAATATTTCTGTTACTTAGTTCATGAACCAAAGGCAAACCCGTGAAAAAATTGTCTATGAATACATGGTAATTTCCTCCCATTTCGCGTTCTAAAAGTTTGTCAGTATAGGTTAGAACAACAGTGGCACCAAGACCTAATTCAGAGTATCTTGCATTAAGTATTGTATTTGCACCCTGGTATGGTTCAAACCATATAATGTAACCACCTGCAGTTGTTCCCACCCACAGTTTGTACCCATATCTGATTGGTTTGCCTCGAATGAATTGCTTGCAACCGTGTCTTCCATAATAAGGAACCATGGCTTCATCAACGCTATGGTTTTCTTTATGCGGACTGTACTCTAAAAATTTGGCAGCTATTATATTTGTTAGTGTACGTACTTTTGCAAATCTATCAGATTTATCCAAATTATGATTATCAGCACAATGTAAATTCGAAAATATAGTAGAAAATCTATCTCTAGATAAAGCACTAGCGATCAAATTATTTTTAGAATCGTCCGAGTTTTCCCAGTACATTCGTCTTCGACTAACTTGATTATATCCACTTACCAGTAAAATACCAATAGCACACTTGATTTCTGACGTCTTGACATCTGCAGGAAGATTTTTTTGGCTCAAATATTTATTAGTCTCAGATGTGAACAATTCATAGACTTCCTCCGTAAAAAATAAGGAAAACCACTCAATGGGTGACCTTTCCTGAGAGATATGAGTTGTTGGTTTCCACGTGATATCTTTTGCGTGATAATTTTGTTTCTTCCAGTTAAACTTCTTGTTTACTTTTTGGAGTGGTTCGCAAGATTCACTTTCTTCGCCAGGTTCTTCAGACAAATGTAGTTCAGCTTCAGTCCTTAGCATACCCGCTGGCAAATTATTGATGTCAACATTGTCTTCATCTCCCGAGTCTTCATCGGTCACTTCATCATTTGCATTATCCGGAGGCTGTAAGAATATATCACCTGCTGCTTCTGCATTATCCAAATTGCTCTCTTCCAAAAGGGTAATAATTTCATCCAATGTTAAAGGTCTGAAATAACAATATGTGCCACATGATCATAAAATACATGAATTTTGTACAGCACGTAGGCCTACTGTACCAGATAGGGTACACTGTATTTCAAAGTAAAAACAACACTACACAAATATTAAAAACACAAAAAATATTACCCTATCATAATAACTAGAAGCTTAGTGTATGAGCTTATTTCTAAAATTAATAGTTAGAAATAAAAATAAAGTACTTTTTTACCTTTTTGATGACATCATAAAATATTAAAAATAACCACTGATTTAAATATGTTTGTTTTCCCACTTTGGCGTATTTCACCACAATAAACTATTTGCACAGTTCAAGCTTACACCTTCTATTTTACGTCGGACTGCATCGATAATACGAAAGCTGATTGGATACTTAGGTTTTTGTTTTTCCGGCTAACAGTAAAAAACCGTACCGTATATGGGACGGTAGGTCTAAATGGGTTAAATGATTTCATAAGAAGCAACTTGATATCTCATGAGACAAGAGGGATTTTGAAAAATTTGTGAAAACGTAAGCGAACCCTTTACACCCACTTGGTTCTTGAAATTCGAAAAATCGTGAAATTGGTTTTTACGCCATTACATCAAATGTCGTAATAACCAATTTAATATCTCATCAGAACTAAGGAATGGCAAAAATTTCAAACATATGCAAACCCTTGGGGTTGGAATATCCAAAAATTGAGAAATGGGTTTGTAGGCGATTATATAAGAAGTATGTGGAAGTGCAAAGCGATATAATATCTCATCAAACCGAAGAAATATGTCGAAGCCTTGAAAATCATACCCCTTAGGATTGAATATCTAAAAATACTGAAATTGACTTTTTGGAGCTTATATTTTGGCGCTTATATAGGAAACCTTTGAAATTAAAAATGAATTCGATATATCATCAGATCTAAGCAATATGTAGGAATCTGTGAAAACATATGCGACCTCCTTACACACACTTGGCTTGGGGGTTTAATATCCAAAAATCCTGAAAGGAGTTAATAGATAAATATGAAGACAGAACGAGAAAGTAAAAACCAATTTAATTTATTATCAAAAAAAAATGACGTGAAAACGTGTTGAACCCATTTATACCCACTCAGGTGCTGAAAAAGGAAAAACTGAATAACGGGGTTTAGGCAATTATTAATCAAGCCCATGAAAGTGAAAAGTTAGTCAATATCTAATTAGACCTGGGGAATATGACAGAAATCGTGAAAAAGTATATAACCCCTCTACACCCCCTTAGGGGTCGAATTTAAAAAAATCCTAAAAACACTTTCTAGATAATTATATGGAGAAGCCGTAGAATAAAAATGAATTCAATTTTTGAAAAGACCTAATAGATATGACGAAAATCGTGAAAATATATGCATTCCATTTTCACTGATTATTTTTTTCGTCCCCCTTCCAAACGCCAATAGATACTTGACAATATTTTTTATTTAAATTACTTCTCTAGTTAATTTACATTCACATACGGAGTTTCAACTTTGTAGCATAAGCCGTTCTATATACAGAAAAAACATCTCGATCTCTTCTCCTAGTATATCTAGAGATGTTTCTTCAGTTTTAACTTTAGAACATTAACCGTTTAGCAGATATGGATTTTAGAATGTCTCTATCTTGGCTTTTTTACGTTTCGGACGCATTATTTCCCCCCCCCCCCTCCTTCACCCTTTCACCCATATCGGCAATTTTTTTGCAAATGGGTCTATCATTGAAGCTCTATATAAATTCCAAGTTTCAGCTTCCTAGCATAAGCGGTTGCTGAGATCTCGAAACCAAAATTGTTCATCTAAAAAGCTTTCCCCACCTCCCCCTTCACACTCCCACCCGTCAAAAGATATCCACTTAATGGGGTATACCCAGTCTACCTGTGAAAAAAATTCCTAAGAGTTTGGTTGCTACGAGCCTTCAAACAATTTTGCGTACACCGGTAGACGTACGGCGTACTGCGTACCGCGTACTGCGTACGGAGTACTGCGTACGGCGGACAGGCGGACTGAAATTTTTTTTTGCTTTTTTCGTGTCTACTAGTCATGAAAGGTAAAAAGAAAAATTTTGAGGGTAGCAAATTTTGAGGGTATCAAATTTTTTTTTTAAAAATCGATCACAATACTGTATTATTGAAATAATAAAGTAAACATACTGCAGTCACGATCGGCTGCAAGCCAATCGTATAATACTCTAGATGAATACTGAACTCCGATTTATATTGTAGTTGGGGATAAAGTAGAATTACGTGTGTGCATGTTGTATGTCCTTTATTAAGGACTGCCATTAGATTGCTACTCAAACCTAAAAGACAATATTCAGTGTTTAATTTCATATCTTAAACCATTTAAAAATGAACGTGTACAAAATTTCAAATTCGTAGCTTGAAGCGTTCAAAAGTTATCGAAAAATATTGTTGAACACGTGTCTTAAGGACATTTTGTATGGCAGCTACCAGAAGGAGTAAAAGGATTTCGCTGATTAGTAAACTTTAACTTTGTTTTACTCAAAACTAATTTGTACAAAATTTCCAATTCATAGCTAAAAGATTACTTGAGTTATAGTAAGTTCCGTAAATTAAGTGAAGACGTTTTGACAGGATATTTGTATGGCAGCTACACGAAGGACTAATAGGATTTTCTTCATAATCATACATTTAGCTCCAACTATTGGAAAAATAACACATACAAAATTTCAATGGCGTAGCTTAAATTCTTCTGAAGTTATCGACCAATATTCTTGAACACCTGTTTTAAGGATATTTTGTATGGCAGCTACCAGAAGAAGTAAAAGGATTTCGCTGACTAGTAAACTCGAACTTCGTTTTCACTCAAAACTAATTTGTAAAAAATTCCGAATTTGTAGCTAAAAGATTACTTGAGTTATAGTGAGTTTCCTAAATTAAGTGAATACATTTTGACAGGATATTTGTATGGCAGCTACACGAAGGACTAACAGAATTTTCTTCATAATCATATATTTGGCTCGAACTATTGAAAAAATAACACAAACAAAATTTCAATGTCGTAGCTTAAACCCTTCTGAAGTTATCGACCAATATTCTTGAACACGTGTTTTAAGGACATTTTGTATGGCAGCTACCCGAAGGAGTAGGACGATTTTGCCCGTTAACGAACTTAGCCTTACAAATTCAACCAAACATCCAGATTCAAAATTTCAAGATCCTAGGTGAAGGCGTTCTTGAGTTATCGTGCTAACGGACAGACGGACGGACGGACGGACGGACGGACGGACGGACGGACGGACGGACGGACGGACGGACAGACGGACGGACGGACGGACGGACGGACGGACGGACGGACGGACGTCAAGCGGATTTGAGGTTTTTGGCCACAAATAAGCAAAAAATAATATATAACTTTTTTTCGTCCGAGGCTTGGTTCTATGCGTTACAAACTTTTGGGCTGGATTAAACTTATAATACTCTATATGATTTCATCTAGAGTATAAAAATGGTGTAAGAATGGAAACGCCTAAATCTAACATTCTCACCAGGGAGGAGCTCGAAAATGTTCGAGCACTAGTTGCAGGACGTGAGGAGCTCAAGGAAACGGTGAATAAGTGCCAGCGGGAATTTGAGCAGCACGAGAAGGATTGGCGATATTTGGCGGAAGATATCCAAGCGGAAATTACCGTTGGGCATCGAGACGATACTAAGCAAAACCACACAGTCCACGCAAAGGTGTGGGGAAGTGGTAGGTGTTTTGCTCAGCAAAGTTTTAAGATTCATAAGAAACAAACACCGGAGATTGGAAGAAGAGGTTGAGGAGATCCGGAAGGAAAGGAATTACTACCGCCAAACAGCGAGCAGTCTAAGGACGCAACTGGAGGAAGCAGAGGAGAGAGAGAACAAAGGGAATAAAGAAATTACGAGGCCGTAAACAGGAGTAGAGCCAACAGGCTGTGACAAGCCAAAGGCCGAAAACACGAAGAGAACACCTAGAACAGAAATTGTTACAAATATTGTTGTAAATACACCAACGATAATGTTTACAAACGAAATCTGGGATAAGATGTTGAACGTGGTGTCAAAGTTTATTCCCCTGTTCTCGCGAGCAAGAACTTCGAAGTTGGGGATGGAACTAAGACGGTTTAGCATTGCGCCGAGACATATGCTCGGCTGGCGGATAATGAGAAACCTATCTTCATGAAGTGCGTAAAGTATAGACTAGTAGACGATGCATACTATTTGGTGGCATCCGAAACTCTGGATAACTTCACTACACTGGAGAAACTTTTAACAGTGGCATATCTGCCAAAAATCTCCTTGAGCAAACTGTGAGTTGAATTGTGCTCTCGCATCCAGCGCCCGGGAGAAGAGATGGAGGAGTACGCGTTCCGCCTGGAAGGAATTTGGCGGCAGATGAAGGAAGCGGTATCTGCTCGGTATCCAGGAGGAGAGAGTGGACTGTTGCAAGAGCTGGAGGAAGACGCGATAGCTACATTTAAGGCAGGGGTGCGTGAAAATGACACGCATATGTACTTGATTCGACTTTGGATTAAGTGAGGTGAAAGCAACGGCAATCTTCTATGAGGGAGAGATGAGAAAGATTAAGAGTATGAGGAGGAGGCAGGATAGTTTTCGAAATATAAACTCGAATAAAAAAGATAACGGGCAACGAAATGAAGCTGGTAGTCAAACCCGAGGCAGTCTCGTTTGTTACAAATGTGTGAAAAAAGGCCACTTTGCAAGAGACTGTTGGCAGCACCAACGAGACAAGACACAGGACTGTGAAGGATATCAACGGTCAAGTCAACTGTCCGCAAGTCCAAGCTTACCTCTCAAACGGGTTTAATTCGAGGAGCCAAGCTGAACTTGGCTCCTCGAATTAAACCCGTTTGAGAGGTAAGCTTGGACTTGCGGACACTTGACTTGACCGAGTTATGAAGAAGAGAGAATGTTGTATTGTGAGTTCTGCGACAGGAAGTATCACAATACGAACAACTGCCTGAAAAAATATCTAGCGGAGGACGCTGGCGGCAGCTCGGGAAACGAATAAAGGCAGTCCATACGCACAATGATGTCTCTCTTAGTAAAGAGTGCCAAGGAAATACCGGCAAAGTTGTGGATATCTCGGGAGATGAAATACTGGGAGAAGATCTTGCCATGGTTCAAAAGAGTGTTAGTTGCGCAGAAAAGCAAAGAAAAGTATATACAGCAAATATTGCTAGAAGAGGTAATACAGAAGTGAAAAAAATGGGGATTTAAGGTAAATACAAGTAAGAAGGTGAATGAAGAAATATACCAACAAACTATTATGAAGACGCTTAAAGAACCAGAGGAAAAGAGGAAAACCACAACGCTAGGGGCGACAGATACGATTACCGCAGGTACAGAGAAAGAGAGAAATAAATCGAATCAGAAAAGGATACCGCAGGGCATAACAAAGAGTCCGAACGACGAGAAACTAGTGAAGGTAGAATCTATACTAGCAAGCTAAAAGCAAGGAATATCCGCTTAGTGCCAGTTACAGGAACACAAACCAAAAACGAGAGGCCCCGAGGGAACGCGTTGGGTTTATAAGATCGGCAATATAGCGAATTTTAATCAATCAGCGGCGAAAACAGCGGAAGTTGAGGAAAAGGGAGATATAAGAAAGAATAGAAACTTGTCGCCAGTGGGCGAAAATAGGGAACAACAAGATATTGGTAGGGAAGAAAGAAATAACTGGACCAACACAACCAAGAAGTATCACAAGTGGTATCGAAAGAAAATGAAAAGGGAATAGTACTAAAATAAACTAAATAACGTGAAGAAAAAACGCCGACTCGAAAAGGGAAATTATAATAGATTCTTATTGAAAAAAGAAATAATGTAGACAATTTTGTTTTGTTTTTGAAGCAATTTAATAAACTTTCATTTAGTTGTTTCTAGGTAAACAATTACCCTATCAGGATGTTTTGGATTTCAATTGTAAGTTGTAACAAGTCGGGCGTGCACTCAGCCGCCGAAAATAGATGAGTGTCATGGTATATTTGGAGGAGAAAGAAAAAATAAAACAAAAGTTTTATTGAAGCAATGATTAAGTAAAAAACATACTGCAGTCACGATCGGCTGCAAGCCAATCGTATAATACTCTAGATGAATACTGAACTCCGATTTATATTGTAGTTGGGGATAAAGTAGAATTACGTGAGTGCATGTGGTATGTCCTTTATTAAGGACTCCCATTTGATTGCTACCCAAAACTAAAAGACAATATTCTGTGTTTAATTTCATATCTTGAACTGGGTAAGTCATCGAAAAAAAATGTCCTTTTTGAAGGACTTTCACATGGGAGGTGCAGGAAGGACTCTCTCGATTTTTTACATATTTATCTTTTTCCTTGGAACCTTTTAAACATGAACGTGTACAAAATTTCAAATTCGTAGGTTGAAGCGTTCAAAAGTTATCGAAAAAAATTGTTGAACACGTGTCTTAAGGACATTTTGTATGGCATCTACCAGAAGGAGTAAAAGGATTTCGCTGATTAGTAAACTCAAACTTTGTTTTTACTCAAAACTAATTTGTACAAAATTTCCAATTCATAGCTAAAAGATTACTTGAGTTATAGTAAGTTCCGTAAATTAAGTGAAGACGTTTTGACAGGATATTTGCATGGCAGCTACACGAAGGACTAATAGGATTTTTTTGATAATCATACATTTAGCTCCAACTGTTGGAAAAATAACACATACAAAATTTCAAGGTTGTAGCTTAAACTCTTCTGAAGTTATCGGCCAATATTCATAAACACGTGTTTTAAGAACATTTTGTATGGCAGCTACCCGAAGGAGTAGGAGGATTTTGCCCGTTAACGAACTTAGCCTTACAAATTCAACGAAACATCCAGATTCAAAATTTGAAGATCCTAGGTGAAGGCGTTCTTGAGCTATCGTGCTAACGGACAGACGGACGGACGTCAAGCGGATTTGAGGTTTTTGGCCACAAATAAACAAAAAGAAATATATAACTTATTGTCGTCCGAGGCTTGGTTCTATGCGTTACAAACTTTTGGGCTGGATTAAACTTATAATACTCTATATGATTTCATCTAGAGTATAATTAATTAAGTAGTAATTTAATATATGTACATATCCTATTAAAAAAAAATTTAAAATACCCAGAATATAAAATGAAAAATTTGAAACAAAATTAAAAAAAAACATACTGCAGTCACGATCGGCTGCAAGCCAATCGTATAATACTCTAGATGAATACTGTACTCCGATTTATATTGTAGTTGGGGATAAAGTAGAATTACGTGTGTGCATGTTGTATGTCCTTTATTAAGAACTGCCATTAGATTGCTACTTAAACCTAAAAGACAATATTCAGTGTTTAATTTCATATCTTGCACTGGGTAAGTCATTGAAAAAAAATGTCCTTTTTGACGGATTTTCACATGGGAGGTGCAGGAAGGACTCACTCGATTTCTTACATATTTATCCTTTTCCTTGGAACCTTTTAAAAATGAACTTGTACAAAATTTCAAATTCGTAGGTTGAAGCGTTCAAAAGTTATCGAAAAATATTGTTGAACACGTGTCTAAAGGACATTTTGTATGGCAGCTACCAGGAGGAGTAAAAGGATTTCGCTGATTAGTAAACTTGAACTTTGTTTTTACTCAAAACTAATTTGTACAAAATTTCTAATTCATAGCTAAATGATTACTTCAGTTATAGTAAGTTCCGTAAATTAAGTGAAGACGTTTTGACAGGATATTTGTATGACAGCTACACGAAGGACCAATAGGATTTTCTTCATAATCATACATTTAGCTCCAACTATTGAAAAAATAACATGTACAAAATTTCAAAGACGTAGCTTAAACCCTTCTGAAGTTATCGGCCAATATTCTTAAACACGTGTTTTAAGGACATTTTGTATGGCAGCTACCCGAAGGAGTAATAGGATTTCGCTGACTAGTAAAGTCGAACTTTCTTTTCACTCAAAACTAATTTGTAGAAAATTCCGAATTCGTAGCTAAAAGATTACTTGAGTTATAGTGAGTTTCGTAAATTAAGTGAATACATTTTGACAGGATATTTGTATGGCAGCTACACGAAGGACTAACAGAATTTTCTTCATAATCATACATTTAGCTCCAACTATTGAAAAAATAACACATACAAAATTTCAATGTCGTAGCTTAAACCCTTCTGCAGTTATCGACCAATATTCTTGAACACGTGTTTTAAGGACATTTTGTATGGCAGCTACCCGAAGGAGTAGGACGATTTTGCCCGTTAACGAACTTAACCTTACAAATTCAACCAAACATCCAGATTCAAAATTTCATGATCCGAGGTGAAGGCGTTCTTGAGTTATCGTGTTCACGGACAGACGGACGGACGGACGGACGGACGGACGGACGGACGGACGGACGGACGGACGGACGGACGGACGGACGGACGGACGGACGGACGGACGGACGTCAAGCGGATTTGAGGTTTTGGGCACAAATAAACAAAAAATAATGTATAACTTTTTTTCGTCCGAGGCTTGGTTCTATGCGTTACAAACTTTTGGGCTGGATTAAACTTATAATACTCTACAGGGTGTAACTAGTACTGAGGTTCAAACGAAAATGGGAGATAGAGGAACTTGTCCTGAGTAGAAAATCGTTCTACACATACTCCCGTTTTTGCACCGTTAAGGAGATAGCGCGATTTTAAGGACGAAGGATTTTCATCGTACCTGTGATCACTGTTTGATCTCTAACTTCTGCTGTAGTTAGCGTAACGTAATAATTCTGGGCTCGTTGGAAAGGACACAAATTCTTCTTTCTAATTGCTATCAATTGTGTCAATCGGTGTTATACTTTTTGAGAAAAATTCATTTAAATGACACAAAAATAATAAAAAATTAAAAAAAAAAAAAAAAAGGCCTGTTTTCTCCAAGAAGGACCTGATCAACCACCAAATTTTATTACATTTTCGGAAAGCCCATAAAATTTCACTTTACGTTTGGTAACAGAATTTCTTCATAGGTTGAATTGTAAAGGAGCGGATCGAACAGTTATCAAGCATGTTCCCTTCAAGTAAATCTGGTTTCACACCCGTCATTCGCCGAAGGAGTATGATTAATAATAGTGAGGACGAAATAAATACATGTGGTTGATGCCTAATCGATGGCCGATGCGCCGGGTGCTTACCGTGGGGTCCCTAGCCGCGATGCGCAGTATGCGCTCCTCCGTGGCCACAGGTACTGAGTGTCGCCTCTCCTGGATGTTGTGTCTCCCGCCACGGCTGCAGTGTACCTCGTTCACGAAGGTTCCGATGAATGCTGATGAACATCCGATAATGGGGGTACCGAGATCTGTCCGGATACCGTTCCCGGTAAACTCTTTCGGCTCGCCTAGCATTCCCGTCGCACAACCCATACACGAAGTGCATGTCTGCCAATTCTTCCGTTGTAAAAGGCCTCCTATTGCTTGCCATGTTGCTCGTAATGATGTCTATGACATTCTGTTTGCTGCTGCTTCCTCCCGATGCTTTTATCGCAGAAAAATCTACGTAGGACGAAGTCATTCCTGTTCCTTAAGGGAGCAGGTAAACTCCACGCCCTACTTTAATGAATATTACTTAATTAACTTAAATGGATGTTAGTTAATTTACTTAAATGGACGCTATCTAATTAGTTGTCATATTTTTACTTACCTGTAACATAATTTCCACACATAAGAGCAATACGTCTGTTGTTAACATGGTTGCTCATTACTGCATCTGTTTTGCGGTAAATTCTATGTTTAGCAGTATTTCCAATATGTGCAAATATGAAGAAATTCTGTTATCAAACGTATAGTAAAATTTGATGGGCTTTCCGAAAATGTAATAAAATTTGGTGGTTAATCAGGTTCTTCTTGGAGAAAACAGGACTTTTTTGTATTTTTTTTTAATTTTTTATTATTTTTGTGTCATTTAAATGAATTTTTCTCAAAAAGTATAACACCGATTGACACAATTGATAGCAATTAGAAAGAAGAATTTGTGTCCTTTCCAACGAGCCCAGAATTATTACGTTACGCTAACTACAGCAGAAGTTAGAGATCAAACAGTGATCTCAGGTACGATGAAAATCCTTCGTCCTTAAAATCGCGCTATCTCCTTAACGGTGCAAAAACGGGAGTATGTGTGGAACGATTTTCTACTCAGGACAAGTTCCTCTATCTCCCATTTTCGTTTGAACCTCAGTACTAGTTACACCCTGTATATGATTTCATCTAGAGTATAATGAAATGCATTTAAGTGGAACATCCGAGAAAAAAGCAGAAAAAATAGGTGCATTTTAGAAATTATTATCTCAAAAACTATTTTCTCCATTTTATCCAGGTTGGTTTTATTCGAAAGTATATATGTTGAGGAGCACTAATAATTTTTATACTCTAGATGAAATCATATAGAGTATTATAAGTTTAATCCATCCCAAAAGTTTGTAACGCATAGAACCAAGCCTCGGACGAAAAAAAGTTATATATTATTTTTTGCTTATTTGTGCCCGAAAACCTCAAATCCGCCTGACGTCCGTCCGTCCGTCCGTCCGTCCGTCCGTCCGTCCGTCTGTCCGTGAACACGATAACTCAAGAACGCCTTCACCTAGGATCTTGAAATTTTGAATCTGGATGTTTGGTTGAATTTGTAAGGCTAAGTTCGTTAACGGGCAAAATTGTCTTACTCCTTCGGGTAGCTGCCATACAAAATGTCCTTAAAACACGTGTTCAAGAATATTGACCAATAACTTCGTAACGCCTAAAGCTACGACTTTGCAATTTTGTATGTATTACTTTTTTAATAGTTGGAGCTAAATATATGATTATGAAGAAAATCCTGTTAGTCCTTCGTGTAGCTGCCATACAAATATCCTGTCAAAATGCATTCACTTAATTTACGAAACTCACTATAACTCAAGTAATCTTTTAGCTACAAATTCGGAATTTTGTACAAGTTAGTTTTGAGTGAAAAGGAAGTTTGAGTTTACTAATCAACGAAATCCTTTTTCTCCTTCTGGTAGCTGCCATACAAAATATCCTTAAAACACGTGTTCAAGAATATTGGTCGATAACTTCAGAAGGGTTTAAGCTACGACATTGAAATTCTGTATGTGTTATTTTTCCAATAGTTGGAGTTCAATATATGATTATGAAGAAAATCCTGCTGGTCCTTCGTGTAGCTGCCATACAAATATCCTGTCAAAATGTATTCACTTAATTTACGAAACTCACTATAACTCAAGTAATCTTTTAGCTACGAATTCGGAATTTTAAGCAAGCTAGTTTTGAGTAAAAAGGAAGTTCGAGTTAACTAATCAGCGCAATTCTTTTACTCCTTCGGGTAGCTGCCATACAAAATGTCCTTAAAACACGTGTTCAAGAATATTACCGATAACTTCAGGAGGGTTTAAGCTACGTCTTTGAAATTATGTTTGTGTTATTTTTCCAATAGTTGGAGCTTAATGTATGATTACGAAAAAAATCCTGTTGGTCCTTCGTGTAGCTGCCATACAAATATCCTGTCAAATAGTCTTCACTTAATTTACGGAACTCACTATAGCACAAGTATTCTTTTAGCTATGAACTCGAAATTTTGTACAAATTAGTTTTGAGTGAAAACAAAGTTCAGGTTTACTAGTCAGCAAAATCCTTTTACTCCTTCTGGTAGCTGCCATACAAAATATCCTTAAGACACGTGTTCAACAATATTTTTCGGTAACTTTTGAACGCTTCAAGCTACGAATTTGAAATTTTGTACACGTTCATTTTTAATTGGTTCCAAGGAAAAGGATAAATATGCAAGAAATCGAGTGAGTCCTTCCTGCACCTCCCATGTGTAAGTCCTTCAAAAAGGATATTTCTTTTCGATGACTTACCCAGTTTAAGATATGAAATTAAACACTGAATATTGTCTTTTAGGTTTGAGCAGCAATCTAATGGCAGTCCTTAATAAAGGACATACAACATGCACACACGTAATTCTACTTTATCCCCAACTACAATATAAATCGGAGTTCAGTATTCATCTAGAGTATTATACGATTGGCTTGCAGCCGATCGTGACTGCAGTATGTTTTTTTATAAATATATATCAACCGGGGGCGCTGCTGTCATGGTCGGTGTAAAGAATGTCCGTCGCTCGCACGGTCTGCTGTTCCCAAGATTACATGCAGTCGGTTGATCCAAAACAAGTATTTCAAAAAGATTCTGAAAATGTAAAGTATGATGTCCTTCGCTACGTAGGGTTTTTTAAAAAAAAAAATTTCACGAAATGGCGGCCGATTGAACTTTATTTTCAGTTTGTAACCTCAATTATCGACCTTTCTGGCTTGATAAAAAAAAGTAAATAAGTAAAAAAACATACTGTAGTCACGATCGGCTGCAAGCCAATCGTATAATACTCTAGATGAATACTGAACTCCGATTTATATTGTAGTTGGGGATAAAGTAGAATTACGTGTGTGCATGTTGTATGTCCTTTATTAAGGACTGCTATTAGATTGCTACTCAAAAATAAAAGACAATATTCAGTGTTTAACTTCATACCTTGAACTGGGTAAGTCATCGAAAAAAAATGTCCTTTTTAAAGGGCTTTCACATGGGAGGTGCAGGAAGGACTCACTCGATTTCTTACATATTTATCCTTTTCCTTGGAAACATTCAAAAATGAATGTGTACAAAATTTCAAATTCGTAGCTTGAAGCGTTCAAAAGTTATCAGAAAATATTGTTGAACACGTGTTTTAAGGATATTTTGTATGGCATCTGCCAGAAGGAGTAAAAGGATTTCGCTGATTAGTAAACTCGAACTTCCTTTTCACTCAAAACTAACTTGTACAAAATTCCGAATTTGTAGCTAAAAGATTACTTGAGTTATAGTGAGTTTCGTAAATTAAGTGAATACATTTTGACAGGATATTTGTATGGCAGCTACACGAAGGACTAACAGGATTTCCTTCATAATCATATATTTAGTTTCAACTATTGGAAAAATAACACATACAAAATTTCGATGTCGTAGCTTAAACCCTTCTAAAGTTATCGACCAATATTCTTGTAGACGTGTTTTAAGGACATTTTGTATGGCAGCTACCAGAAGGAGTAAACGGATTTCGCTGATTAGTAAACTCCGACTTCCTTTTCACTCAAAACTAACTTGTACAAAATTCCAAACTTGTAGCTAAAAGATTACTTGAGTTATTGTGAATTTCGTAAATTTAGTGAATACATTTTGACAGGATATTTGTATGGCAGCTACACGAAGGACTAACAGGATTTTCTTCATAATCATATATTTAGCTCCAACTATTGGAATAATAAGACATACAAAATTTCAAAGTCGTAGCTTAAACCCTTCTGAGGTTATCGACCAATATTCTTGAACACGTGTTTTAAGGACATTTTGTATGGCAGCTACCCGAAGGAGTAGGACAATTTTGCCCATTAACGAACTTAGCCTTACAAATTCAACCAAACATCCAGATTCAAAATTTCGAGATCCTAGGTGAAGGCGTTCTTGAGTTATCGTGTTCACGGACAGACGGACGGACGGACGGACGGACGGACGGACGGACGGACGGACGGACGGACGGACGTCAGGCGGATTTGAGGTTTTTGGCCACAAATAAACAAAAAATAATATATAACTTTTTTTCGTCCGAGGCTTGGTTCTATGCGTTACAAACTTTTCGGCTGGATTAAACTTATAATACTCTATATGATTTCATCTAGAGTATAAAAACATCATACGAAGCGAAGTAGAAAACCTATCCAAAAACATACTGCAGTCACGATCGGGTGCAAGCCAATCGTATAATACTCAAGATGAATACTGAACTCCGATTTATATTGTAGTTGGGGATAAAGTAGAATTACGTGTGTGCATGTTGTATGTCCTTTATTAAGGACTGCCATTAGATTGCTACTCAAAACTAAAAGACAATATTCAGTGCTAAATTTCATATCTTGAACTGGGTAAGTCATCGAAAAAAAATGTCCTTTTTGAAGGACTTTCACATGGAAGGTACAGAAAGGACTTACTCGATTTCTTACATATTCATCCTTTTCCTTGGAACCATTCACAAATTAATGTGTACAAAATTTCAAATTCGTAGCTTGAAGTGTTCAAAAGTTGTCGGAAAATATTTGTTGAACACGTGTCTTAAGGATATTTTGTATGACAGCTACCGGAAGGAGTAACAGGATTTTGCTGACTAGTAAACTCGAACCACGTTTTCACTCGAAGCTAATTTGTACAAAATTCCGAGTTCATAGCTAAAAGATTACTTGAGTTATAGCGAGTTCCGTAAATTAAGTGAAGACATTTCGACAGGATATTTGTATGGCAGCTACACGAAGGACTAATAGGATTTTCTTCATAATCATACATTTAGCTCCAACTATTGAAAAAATAACACATACGAAATTTCAAAGAAATTTTAAGCCCTTCTGAAGTTACCGGCCAATTTTCTTGGACGCGTGTTTTAAGGTCATTTTGTATGGCAGCTGCCAGAAGGAATAAAAGGATTTCGCTGATTAGTAAACTCGAACTTTGTTTTTACTCAAAACTAATTTGTACAAAATTACCAATTCATAGCTAAAAGATTACTTGAGTTATAGTAAGTTCCGTAAATTAAGTAAAGACGTTTTGACAGGATATTTGTATGGCAGCTACACGAAGGACTAATAGGATTTTTTTCATAATCATACATTTAGCTCCAACTATTGAAAAAATAACACATACAAAATTTCAAAGACGTAGCTTAAACCCTTCTGAAGTTATCGGCCAATATTCTTGAACACTTGTTTTAAGGACATTTTGTATGGGAGCTACCAGAAGGAGTAAAAGGATTTCGCAGACTAGTAAAGTCGAACTTTCTTTTCACTCAAAACTAATTTGTACAAAATTCCGAATTCGTAGCTAAAAGATTACTTGAGTTATAGAGAGTTTCGTTAATTAGGTGAATACATTTTGACAGGATATTTGTATGGCAGTTACACGAAGGACTAGGTTAGGTTAGGTTGAGAAGGGTGGACTAAAACAATGTGCCCCAGTCCATCACGAGAGATCACTGTGGATCCATTGTGGTCCCCTCGTATAGAAACCGGGCTCTAGACTACTGATTCCAAATATTGCTCTTCCTTATGAAGAGAGTAGTTCTTCGTAAAGGAATCATCGCAAGTTCTAATAGAGCGGTTAAGGAGAATTTCACCAAGTACCGATGCCTGGTGCGCGCCAGACTATCACATTCACTCACTAGATGCTCCAGTGTTGGCTCAACATTCTCGTCACCACAGCGACACAGATGAGCCATGGTTATTCCCAGCCTTTCTCCATGACACCCAAAGGGACAGTGTCCCGTTAGGACCGCTATAAGTTGTTTGCAAATGTCCCTGCCCAGAGACAAAATGAAGCTAGAGTTCCTCTTCCTCTTGCTTGCCGGCATCCCGAGAGATTCATCTGTCTGAGCGCTTCAATATTAATCATTCCCTTTACACATTCAATGGGACATAGAACCGACTCGTCGGCCAGCTCCATGCTCATCTCCGACCCCCTTCTGGCGATCTCGATTTGCCTTTTCATTTCCAGGGAAGTCACTGTGACCAGGAATCCAGCTAATCTTCAGGTTATTATTCATACGCATCATCTGCAATATTCTTTTACATTCTCCCACAAGCCTGGATTTAGTAATGTGCGCCTCAACAGCCTTGATGGCAGCTTGGCTGTCAACATAAATAGTTATTGTACCATTCACGCACAGTTTTCGCACAATCAACTCCGCTGCTTTTGTCAGCACAAAAATCTCGGCCTGAAACACGCTCGAGCTATCCGGTAGCCTGAACGATTCCATAATGTCAAGGTCACAAGAGTACACTCCCGCGCCCGTTCCGCTTTCCGTTTTGGAGCCATCAGTGTAGAAAGCAACCGTGTCTGGGGCGATGACTCCAGATCGCCACTCCAGTCTGGTGGGAATATTCACAGCATAGGAATGTCCAAAACTGCAAGACGGTGTCTGTAGTCGGTGCGCTCCGGAATGGCGGAACACCGGGAAATTGACAAGATCCTAGTGTGGCCCACACTGCCTCCCAACCAATAGCCTGCCTCACGCAGGCGCAAAGCACCCTTTGCTGCTATCGATTTTACCGCTAGTTCCAATGGGATTATGTGGAGCATTACTTCCAGAGCCTGCGAGGCCGTGGTGCGTAAGGCCCCCGAGATCCCAATGAGTGCCATTCTTTGGATTCTGCTCATGGCGACCCTGTTAGTCCCGATCTCCAACGCATGCCACCACACCAGTGACCCGTAAGTAAGAACAGGTCTAACTACCGTGATGTACAGCCAGTGCACTATTCTCGGGTTAAGGCCCCAGGTTTTCCCTACCATTTTCTGACAAGCGTAGTAAGCATTCGATGCCTTCTTGATACTGTCGTCAATCGTGAGTTTCCAGTTCAACCTAGGATGGAGATACATTCCCAAGTACTTCACACTAGGGGAGAGCGGGATGGTAACGCCATTCAAGCGTGGGAGCCTGAATTCTCGGTCTTTTTTCCTCGTAAAGAGGATAAGGTCGGTTTTCTCCGGATTGATGTTGAGACCGCAGTTACCAGCCCACCTGCGCAAAGATTTGAGCCCAACTTCTAGTAAATCGCTCAAGGTATCCAGGAACTTACCTCTCACCATCAGAACGATATCATCCGCGTAGGCAACAACCTTGACTCCGGTCAAAGATAGAGCCTGTAAAATTTCGTTAACCACTATGACCCACAGCAGTGGAGATAGCACCCCACCCTGTGGGGTTCCCCGGGTTGTTTTCATTCTGCTACATCCATCCCCCAGAGAGGAGTTGATAATTCTCCCCCTAGCATCGACACAATCCAGCACGAAATGAATGAGTCCACACCCAGTCTATTCAATTCCTTCTCGAACGCACTCGTCTCCACATTATTGAAGGCACCCTCAATATCTAGAAACGCTGCTAGAGTATACTCTTTCACATTCAAAGATTCTTCAACCGTGTAGACGAAATCATGTAAGGCCGTTTCGACAGATTTTCCCTTCATATAGGCGTGCTGAGAAGCTGAGAAGCCTCTCGCGTCCAGAACACATCCGAGATAATAGTCCATCAGTCTCTCCATTGTTTTCAGTAAAAACGATGAGAGACTAATGGGTCTAAAGTCCTTGGCCAGGGTGTGGCTTGGCTTACCAGCCTTAGGAATGAAAATCACCCTGACTTCACGCCACATCTTCGGGACATACCCGAGAGTTAGACAACTTCTAAAGATCCTCACCAGGGAAGGACCAATAAGTGGCATGGTCTTTTGCAACATAATGGGCACCAGACCGTCCACTCCCGGAGACTTAAAGGGAGAGAAGAACATAACCGCACACCTTACCCTTTCAAGAGAGATTGTCCGATTTACAATGTCTACGTCCGCCACAGGGAGATCTACTACCTGAGATGAGTTCCCAAGCTCCGAGATGCACCCCGGGAAGTGCTTTTAGCTTTCTTGAAAAGCCTCCTCGCCTTTCCTCTCAGAGTTTCAAGATCCTTCGACCACCACTTCGGACCACCTTTCCCACCCCCATTTGAGAGCGGGCAGGCCGATCTAAAGGCAGTCATCAAAGTTTCCGAAATCATTCCCACCTCCCTATCAAGTAGTTCCGCACTGATTAAGCTGATGTTTTCCTGCCTAAGGTTCCTACCGACCACCCTTACGTAATCCTCCCAGTTAGTTCTTTTGACTTTTACATCGCAAGATATCGTGAACATTATTATTCTATGATCAGAGAAGGATTCCATTCCTGAGACTGACCAGTTACCGACTTCAAACTTCGTGCCGTAGCTCGATCTTAGAGTTATGTCCAAGACTTCACTTCTATTTCTAATAACAAAAGTGGGATCATCACCTCTGTTGCATAATACAAGTTTGGAAGAGCAAATATATTCAAAAAGTGACTCACCCCTACTGTTGATATCTCTGCTGCCCCATTGAGTGTGGTGAGCGTTAGCGTCGCACCCCACCACGATGTTGATCTTCTTCCTTTCCACCATACTGATCAAGTGTCTGAACCCGTCAGGGGGTGGGTGTTCTTCACTGTCATATGGAAGGTAGAGAGAGGTGACAATAATACTATTACCATCCGATCCCTTCACCTTTACTGCAGTCTGGTCACCATTGCTGTAATTCTTCAAGAGAAAAGAATTAATTCCTTTCCTAATCAGAATACAAGTTCTCTGCTTACCTGTGTCCTTCAAGAAGAACAAATCAAATTCTGCTGATTTCAGACCCTGTATCCGATTGTTTAACAACCAGGGTTCTTGCAGGAGAGCCACATCTATTTTGCACAAGTCAAGCAACCTCAAGAGATTGCCGGATGCGGCTTTGCTATGATGAAGGTTAAGTTGTAGTACCTTCATCATTGCCTTCCTTGGTTTCTGTTTCGCTCTGCGGGAATCTCACTACCGTTCTGCTACATCCGTAGTGAAGTTCCCACTGCTTCTTTTCCAGGGCCGGGATCGCCTCCTTGTCCCATACCAATAGAAAACGTTGTCCTCCGTTAGCCGGTGGGTCCCTCTTGGCGATAATAAGTTCAGCCATAGGAACATCCGGGTTCTGCTTTCTCAGCAGACCAAGAGTCTTCGCGTCCTCATAGGGGGGTCCCGGAACCCATACCCAGGTCTGCGGCTTAACGAGCGATGACTTCGGCACCACATCGAATTTCGCTCCGTCCCACAGATTGCCGATCCGAGATACGTAGCAGGAGAGCCTTGTCCGCGTCTATTCATCCCTGCAGATCATGGTCCGCACCCCCCGATACCATGCGATGTCATCAATGGCAAAGGGGGCTTCTTCACTATCATTCAGCACCTGGTCCGTGATAGCAGACTCAACTAGAGCCCATCTCTCTCGGGAGATCCTGTAGTCAGAGACGCTCACATCCCTTATCGCCACATGGAACTCCTCCGGTACGTTCGAGATTGGACGCATGTTCGGCCGTGACGTCGTAGGCTGCGACATTGCAGGTCTCGGCTTCTTCGATAAGCTTTGCTCGCCCTCACACGACCGGATCCTCTTCTTCGATTGGCCCTCCCCACTTATAACCGACGAGGGGTCCAATTTACCCACACCAGAAGACTTCTCCGATGGAGGGTGCAACTTCAAATATTCTCATGCCCAGTTCAGTCTGTTGGACTGGATAAGCGATAAATCGTTCGGTTCGACGCTCCCAAACGCTTTGATCGCTCTCCTAGCTAGCTTCCTGTTGTTTCAGATGCGTGCCGCTAGGCTACGAACCTTACTAGCGGATGATGATTGAGTAGCGGAAGATGCTTCCGTTATCTCTTTCGTCGTGGTTGGTGGTGCAGAAGATTCGTCCACACCCCCCAGAAGGTTGACCGATACCACGGTGTTGTTTAGGTCGACCTCATCATCAGAATCCAGCTCCAGATTCAGATTAGCCAAATAGGAGCAACTGGTTCCAACCGAAGTCGAAGGTGAGGGAGGATTGTCAGGAAGGGGAGAGGGAGGGGAGGAGGATGGGGGAGATGAATCAACCGAGGACTGGGCCCCAGTGGATACTGTAATGTACGCAGGACCTTTTTAAACTACAATGCCGCGATCAATTTGGGGCGCCATGACATGAAACGAATCATATCACGGTATCCGTCCAACCAAACTGACAATTCGCAACATTGTAGCCTAATTAATTTTCTCACCATGAGTGTATATTACCCAGTACTCCGCCCTGAAACAAGCAGCAGGAGTAGATCTCCATCACCACTTGCCCAAGACGGCCAGGGTCATATAGACCGGTGTGAACAATTGTCGTCTGGTGACAAAGCCACAGTTGGGTGGCATATGCCCCATGGATTGCCGAAAGGTAGCGTGCATCTAGCATAAAAGCACGTGCGTAGCTCGTCGGAAGGGGCGTGGGTTGCTACCTGTATCCATGGACATCGTATGTATTTATGCACGATAGGGGCTGAGAAGTACGGTTTGAGGAATCCGTACTCTATCCTCAGCGGGCTGGGTCGGTATAGGAAGAAGGAAAGTAGGAAATCAGACTAGGAAAAGGATGTAGAAAGAAAAGAGAGGAAATGAAGGAGGAGAGCACAAGGATGGAGACTTTCGGCGGGAAGGCCGAAGCAGTAACCATATCATTTGCTGTTAGATAGATTCATATCTATATCGATAATTATCCTTTCGTGGTGGAAAGGCAGAAGAAAAGCGATCTCCATAATCATATCAGATATACTGGCATGATTGTGGAGAAGGGTGGTATTTCATCGCCGTAGGATGTTAATAGCCCCGAAAGAAAAAAAACACAGAACTCATGAAGATGAAGTTCAACCAAAATATAACGTAGGAACATTCAAGATGTCTTCGCACGTATTCCTCCGAAAAATTCAGAGAGTATGTTGGCTTTGGTAGTAATCGGGAAATAGGGCGCCCCTCTAATAGGACTACCTATTCGTTTAAACGAGCACCGATACTACTTTCTATTTTAAATACCTCATGTGTTGGGGCATTCACTTGTGGAGCTAAAGAAGGATAAACTTCTCTAACTCGAATTTCATCTAACTCGAATTTTCGCTAACTCGAATTTTCTCTAACTCGAATTTTGGTTTCGCCTCGTGGCACAAGCTTCTATCATGGGGACAATCGGCGGCGTAGGCAGATTTCCGACAAAAATAAAAAAAAAAGCATTTATTTAATACCCTATCTAACCCACAAAGGCATTGATAACGCAACCCAAAAAGTAACGGAACGACGATATTGGCGAAATTGACTTGCGCAGATGTGCAGATGGTAGACTGCGCATTCCGTCCAGCATCTTTCAACCTAAAAGAAAAAGGGGACTCCTTTGTTGGCCCACCGCATGGCTGTAGTACCTAAAACTTGCTGAAAATTTTAGCTGCAAACACAAAAAAAAAGCGAAAATTCTTTTTTCTTCGTTGGATTGGCATACGGTCCCTGAAAATAACCTGGCATTTAGAGGGAGTTGAAAGCCCTTAAAAAAACGCCGCTTCAGATCCTACTGATCCAAACCCAATACAACATAACCCTTAAGAACAAGTAAAAGTGCGGCAATAAACGACTACGAACCAAACATGAATACTCCAATTAGATGAACTCCAATCGGATTCAAACAATTGGGGCTCCCAAAAAAAATGGTTGAAAAGCAGCCCAGAAATAATTCATCCTGTCCAAGCGCGCACAAGAAAAATTCCACTTTGAACTATTACGGTATTTGAACGACACGCGGTTGAGCGTCACCCACGCCGCTGTTGTAGAACGAACGGTGCCTGCGAAAACCCGTTTGTTTTCGGGGGCTCTACCGTTACTACATGCTTTCGCACTCTACACCGCGTGCTTATTTAGCCACCGAAAATCAAGAAAAAAATACCCAACGCGGATTTCACTTGCAAGAATTGCATAAATCGCGCACTCCACCCTGCCGAGGACAAGAAGGGGGCACTCGGAAGCCACCGATCTGCGCGTTCGCCTGACACGCGGTCAAAAAAAAAAAAAATTTACACCAAAACTTCCAAAAAGGGGCCATCGGGACTCCATGAACGTAGCGTGGATCCGACCAAAGTAAAAAAAAACGAACCAGGTGACCTAAACACCACGGAAAGGAATCATCCGGCCTGAAATTATCGAAGGCCTTTTTTTTTCTCTCACTAGCTCACTGAAACCGTATAACGAAAGAACAGAAAAAAAGCAAGGAATCACTACATATTCCTGTATAATAAGAGCGCGGACAACACTTATGACGATACACTCACTTTACAACATGTTCACACACAAAAAGGAATAAAAAAAAATAAAATAATTTTCATTTCTTAGGTATGTATAATTTTTAAAAAAAAAAGGATTCAGAAGAACCACACGAAATGCGGCCAAAATCTCGTCGACTTCCATTTTACATTATTATTTATATATAAATAAAAACTTATAAAAATGTTCATACCCGACAATAATTCAATTCTCCTTGCTGTTGAATACTCGGAAGTCCCTTTTCTTGGACTTCGTTTTAGTTTTGGGTCTCCAGAGGCCTTGTTCCTGCCTATATTCCTGACGAGAGCAGCCGAAGAAGAGCAAAAAAACAATCCTCCCGTCTTCCTGGGGTCCTCCTGCTGATCCTTATCACCACGCGCTTCACTTTGCACTCCGCGTTATTTTTTTTTTCTCGTACAAACACCTTCGTCGAAGGTTCAGATCACACTCCTCGATTTTTCTGCGTCATTTCATGACGTTTCGTTGAAGTTCACGATCGAGTCTCTATCGTGCTGTGACAATCGTTTGTCGTATACTATCAATTCACAATGACAGTAGTGTTTAATTATTTTGCCCAGTAGGCAAATCTCATATTATTTTTTTGTTTGCAATTCCATTACAATACATGCCTGGTTCGGAAGGAAGAAGAAGCAGTATTTGCGCACGTTGCAACGGCCTGCTCCTGCACCGTCTGACCAACCGCAGCCTCAGCGCCCGTCGAGCTAGATGACTGATTGTCACCAACGCTGGACAGGCTTGCAGGTATTGTCCTTCGTCTTTCTTTTGGTCTTGTTTATGTTTTGTTTTAAATTATGCTTTTCCATTTGATTCCCACGAGTATGCCCGGAAGGAAAAGTCCACTCTGGCAGAGCCGGCTTACCAGAGTAAGGCAAAGAATACTGTGGTTATTTGCCCGATCAACCACAGGAGCTCCTTCGTGACTAATTTAACCCTCAGTCTTTCATCCTTCGGCACGGTTTACAATACGCTCACACCACCTTAGAATTAGGTATTACCTCAGTCTTAATGACCACCGCGCACGATTGTGTACATGCGTGTAGTCTTGGCTGATCAATCGTAGGGACACAATGTCATCCACGACTGATCATTACCAGCTGGCGCCCACGTGGAGGACTAAAGATGAGGATTTGCGCCCGCCACACGAAGGACTAACAGGATTTTCTTCATAATCATATGTTTAGCTCCAACTATTAGAAAAATAGCACATACAAAATTTCAATGTCGTAACTTAAACTCTTCTGAAGTTATCGGCCAATATTCTTGAACACGTGTTTCAAGGACATTTTGTATGGCAGCTACTCGAAGGAGTAGGACGATTTTGCCCGTTAACAAACTTAGCCTTACAAATTCAACCAAAACATCCAAATTCAAAATTTCAAGATCCTAGGTGAAGGCGTTCTTGAGTTATCGTGTTCACGGATAGACGGACGGACGGACGGACGTCAAGCAGATTTGAGGTTTTTGGCCACAAATAAGCAAAAAATAATATATAACTTTTTTTCGTCCGAGGCTTGGTTCTATGCGTTACAAACTTTTGGGCTGGATTAAACTTATAATACTCTATATGATTTCATCTAGAGTATAAAAACGTAATTTTTAATGTTTAATAGAAAGAATTCAGAAATAACACAAATTAAAGAACAAACAAAAACAAAATCTCAAAAAAAAACCTTATAAATACAAAATTAAATTTTTTTTTTTAAGAAACAATACGAACCTAAAAGAGGTAATAGACAAATTATTTGCAAAAATGAATCAAATAATAAATTTTTTCTAGAATTTTATATACATATACTGGGTGTTTGGCACTCCGTGTGCCACCTTGTAAGGGGTTATTCCTTGATATATTTGGAGAAAAAAATTGTTCCACAGGGTGGGTCAATTTTCAATATTAGTGGAGATACAGGGTGGTTAAGAAAAGTGTTTTTGACGGGTACCCTCACTCACTTAAAACGTTAAATCTTGAAAACGAATAATCACAAGGCAAAGTGTTATAACTCGTTTTTTAGGCAATCGAAGTACCTTTCATTTAATGTAACAGACTAAATTGTAACTGTACCCAATCTTGGGATATTTACTCGAAAACACAGATTTTTGCTATGTTAACCCTAAAAATTCAGTGATCAATGTAGTTTTTCTCAGAAAACCCCATTATAAAAATGTCATTTTAATTTTATTTTTTTATGAGCCGTATTATTACCTACAAAAACTGCATACATATGTATGAGTTACGATTAACATTTTGGAAGTAACAGGTAAAAATACATATCGCATAAAAATTAAATATTTAAAAGTCAGTGCCATAAAGTGGACCTCGTCCAATAATCTGTTTAATTTGTCGTTAGTACTGAAGTAATTTTATTGCACATTTATTACTATTTAAAGTATGAAGGAAAACAATGAAATGTAAGTGAGTTTCAACATAATTGATGCTTTTACCTGGATGTGGTAGGTACTACTGGATGCGGTACTGTGCCTTTTTTAATTGGGTGTCTTACAAAATAAAAAGCCTATAAAAGCAAAACTATCTTCATATTTTTATCAGTTTTAGTTACGTTGCTAAGAGAAGAAGGTGTCAGTAGAATTTAAAAAATTATTTCAAAATGCCTGAGTACTCCAATGAAGAATATGCTGACATGATGTTAATTTATGGAGAGTGTGACCAAAATGCACGAGCCGCGCGAAGGCTTTACCACCAGAGACATCCTCATCGACGGACACCTAGCAGGAGAGTATTTCAAGACGTTTACAGGAGAATTAGGGAAACTGGCAGCGTTAGAACAAGGAGAGTAAATGCAAATCCTGCGCCTATAATCGCTGTTCAGATTGATGAAAGAATACTGCAGGCAGTGCAAAATGATTCATCGATCAGTATCCGAAGCTTGGCATTGCAGTTTAACATTTCACTTGGAAGGTTTGGAGTATTTTAAAAGTAGACCGCTTCCATGCCTACCATCACACACCAGTACAGGAGCTGCTACCCATTGATTTCCCCAAACGGATGGAGTTTTGCAATTGGCTCCTTGAACGACAAATAGATGACGACAATTTTTTCAACAATATTCTGTGGACGGATGAGTCCCAATTTACCAGAGATGGTATCACAAACTTCCACAACCTACATACGTGGGCTGAGAGCAATCCACACACAAGAAGAGCGGCATCATTTCAGCACAGATTCAGCGTCAATTTATGGGCAGGTGTGATTGGTGACGATTTACTTGGACGTATTAGGCTTCCGCGTACTCTAAATAGCTCCAATTACTTACAGTTTTTATCAAATGATCTACAGGACTTGTTGGATGATATTCCACTGGTTCGATTGGCTTCCATGTTTTACCAACACGATGGTGCTCCAGCTCATTACGGCCGACAGATCACAGATTGGTTAAATTCCAATTATAGCAATCGCTGGATCGGTAGAAATGAACCGATACACTGGCCTGCAAGATCTCCTGATCTTACTATTATGGATTTCTTTGTATGGGGACGGATGACGGACCTTATCTACGCAACGCCAGTAGAAACATTTGAAGATCTAAATATCAGGATCGATGCGGCAGCAATAGAAGTAAGGCAGCAGTTGAGGAATATGAATACCAATAGAACACTCGCCAAACGAGCTTTAGCGTGCATTCAAAATGAAGGTGGCCATTTTGAACATTTAGTATAATAAAAATATTTGAAATAAAAATATTTGAAATAAAAACCATTATTAAATTCTTTCAATTCAAGCAAGTAGCGTAGATCAATATGCACATGCACTGATTTTTTAAATATTTAATTTTTATGCGATATGTATTTTTACCTATTACTTCCAAAATGTTAATCGTAAATCATACATATGTATGCAGCTTTTGTAGGTAATAATACGGCTCATAAAAAAATAAAATTAAAATGCCAATTTTATAATGGGGTTTTCTGAGAAAAACTACATTGATCACTGAATTTTTAGGGTTAACGTAGCAAAAATCTGTGTTTTCGAGTAAATATCTTAAGATTGGGTGCAGTTACAATTTAGACTAAAGACTGAAATGAAAGGTTATAACACTTTTCCTTGTGATTATTCGTTTTCAAGATTTAACGTTTTAAGTGAGTAAGGGTACCGGTCAAATACAGTTTTCTTAACCACCCTGTATCTCCACTAATATTGAAAATTTGATCCACCCTGTACAACAATTTTTTTCTCCAAATATATCAAGGAATAACCCCTTACAAGGTGGCACACGGAGTGCCAAGCACCCTGTATAAAAAACTAAACATGTGCGGCCGAACAACATGTCCCGGACTAGGAAAACCTTAACACCGTTGAGCATCGGTTTTTTCAAGTGGGAGGAATGTCGTGGTCCGGTTTGGCCCCGACTCTCCCTACGAGCACCTCGTATCTTGTAACTATGTCACAATTTTCAAAACGAGGTGATAAACTGAAATTAGTCCAAATACCGGAGACCTTTGCTCGGCGGTCAGCGGGAAATCTACAACATCGACTATCGATCAACTCTGTCCAACTCGGGTCAACCGTCGAGAATTGATCGATGGTCGATACAGATCAGCAATTATCGGGCTGATGGATAATAATTAACTAAGCGATAATTGCTGTTCGATTCTCCCAAGTCCGGGAAACAGTCAGTCTTATGACGATTCTCGAAAAATCGAGTAACCTCCGCGGTCTCTAAAGTAGTGGTGTAAAGTGCAATGTAATGTAATGTAATGTGTAAATCAACCAGTAGTTAAGTGTAATGTAATGTGTAAATCAACCAGTAGTTAAGTGTAATGAAATCGGAAATCAAATAAATAAATGATAAATACTTAGTTATTCAAAGTTCGTGGCTTTTATTGTGGATGGTTGAGCACCTGAGGTGAGTGTCGAGTACAGTGTTCGCGTTATGTCAAAGGGCGGAAAGCGAATCCTAGGAAGGAGTCCTCACAAGGGATCATTGGGCCACGTCAACACCACATATCTGCAAAACCCTCCACAACCATGTTATCAAGTCCAACTTTGGAAATCTTTTCCTTTATACCGATGGATCTTTCTCCAGCTATACTACTTCCTACGCAGTAGTCAAATACAACCCTCCCGAACCTCTCAAAGTTATCCAACAAGCTCATCTTCCCAATTACTCAAGCAGTTATGTTGCTGAGATGGCTGCGATGCTATCCGCTATCGGAATTGCAAAGGAGAATAGGTGCCCTACTACAATTTTCACAGATAACCTTTATTGACGTGATTCGAAATGTCATGCCTTGCATTCACCCGATAACCCTTTCTTGGGTGCCAGCCTACATAGGGATTCCCGGTAATGAGACTGCAGACGCTGCTGCAAAAGAAGCATACTTCCTCCCTCTCGCCGTAGAGGTGCCTCCCTTTCACCAAATTATCCCCCTTGTATTTCAACATCATTTACTTACTCAAATCCAAGACAACTGGGAAACCAGCTCATCTTTCCTTCAGCAACACAATCCTTTCATCAAAAGGCCTGCATACCATCCCGATATAAGTAGAGATGACTGCATCAGAATGCTAAGAGTCAGACTAGGGAAAACTAAACTCAGCTGTCAGCACTACTTTGACAAAAAAAGACCCTGACTTGTGTTCTTACTGTAATTCCACCCTAAACGTCAAATACATCCTCCTAGAATGTACATTTTCACGTATCACTCTAGATCCCAACCTCGACCCAATGACCCAACTTTCCTGTATCCTGGACCCTAGTAACAGTTCTTCTATACATAATATTAAACGCGCTATTGACCAACACGGATTATGGAACCGCATTTGATCTCCAAATCTTACACTAATTCATCTATATCACATATGCAGGGTGGGCCATCTAGTGGCTTCTTTTTAAATCATAGGTTATTTTGACACTGAAAGCTGTTTCCCGCTCGAAATCTTGACAGAAAGTCAGTATCATACCTCCGCGGAACGAAATGAGTCGCTTTACGCTTGAGCAACATTGGGAAATATTGAAAACTTATTTCCAAAGTGAGTGCTGTGTAGCCCAAACAGTGCGTTTTATGAAAAGAAGTTTTGGCCGGAATGAAGCACCCACCGCGCCTGCTGTACGCAAGTTTGTGCAAAAAGTTCATGAGACTGGCATGCTAGTGGACAACGCTCATGGCCCCCGTCGTCGTACGGTGCGCACAGACGAGAATGTGGCTGCTGTAGCCGAGAGTGTGAGACTCACTCCACGAACATCAACTCGCCGTCGATCTCAACAGCTCAACATTTCACGCACTAGCCTGAGGAGAATTCCGCACAAATATCTCGGATTATTCGCTTACAAGATCCAATTGACTCAGCAATTGAAGGCACACGACCATCCGCTTCGTTATCGCTTTGCAATTTTGGCCTTAGAGCAGATTTTGGGCGAAAAATCATCTTTTCTGCCGGACGCATTTTCATCTCGGCGGCTACGTTAACAAACAAAATTGCCGCATCGGGGGCTCGGAAAATCCGCACGTTATTGTAGAGAAGCCAATGCATCCACAGAGAGTGAGATAATAAAGCCATAATACATGGAAAAAAATTTAACTTTATTCATTTTATTGCATTTTTAAAAAGAAACTTGTATTTGGCCCACTCTGTACATCTAAAGGGTTTTCCAATAGGGACTTGACAACTTTGAATTCAATTTGTGAACGCACCCTTTCACTAATCATCGAACTGTCATTGTCAATTTATTCAGTAAACTTAACATTTTTATCATGGTAAAGTACACGAAGGAACAACGTCTGCAAATTATAAAAATTTACTACAGAAATTCGGAGTCGGTGACCGCTACTTTAAGAGCGTTAACTCCGATTTTCGGTCGTAATTCTCGCCCTAGTAGACAGGCAGTAACAAGTTTAGTGCAAAAATTTGAGTCTACATATTCGTTGTGTGATGTTGCCGTGCCAGTGAGACAACGGGTTGGTCGAAGTGTCGAAAATATCGCTGCCGTTGAAACGTCCGTAGCAAATGATCCAAATCAGTCAATTCCACGGCGTTCTCAAGTGTTGGGCATCGCCCAGACCACGTTATGGCAAATTTTGCGTAAGGATCTTGGTTTACACCCATACAAGATCAAGCTGACTCAAGAATTGAAGCCGATGGACCATTTGAAGCGACGTACGTTCTCCGATTGGGCTCTGGAAAAGATGCGCCAAGATGATCAATTTCATCGCAAAATCATCTTCAGTGACGAAGCTCATTTTTGGCTCAGTGGGTTCGTCAATAAGCAAAATATGCGTTATTGGTCCGGTGAAAATCCACATGTGCTTCATGAAAGACCACTTCATCCACAAAAAATAACTGTTTGGTGCGGTTTGCATGCTGGCGGCGTCATAGGGCCATATTTTTTCGTCGACGATAATGATCGTCACGTTACTGTGAATGGTAATCGTTATCGCGCCATGATTACCGATTATTTTTGGCCCGAATTGGAAGATATGGACTTGGACAACATGTGGTTTCAACAGGACGGTGCCACAAGCCACACAGCACACGTTACAATCGATTTATTGAAGAGTAAGTTTGATGAGCGTGTTATCTCAAGAAATGGACCAGTCGATTGGCCGCCTCGTTCGTGCGATTTAACGCCTCTGGACTTTTTTCTTTGGGGCCACGTCAAGTCGTTGGTCTATGCCAACAAGCCGACGACGTTGGAAGAGCTCAGAGCCAACATTGAACACGAAATAGCAGCCATTTCGGCCGAAATGTGTGGCCGAGTCATCGAAAATTGGGTCCAACGAATCGACCGCTGCAAACGTGCCCGCGGTGGCCATATGAACGAAGTCGAGTTCCATTCATAAATGTTTTGATTGTACTTCAACCCGATAATAAAGTTTTTGAAATATCTCAAATGGTTTGCATTTTATTTTGAAAAAAAGTTGTCAAGTCCTTATTGGAAAACCCTTTATATTAAATACGGTGTGACATGGCCTCCGCAGCCCCTACGCCTTCTTTTACTTTATTATTTTAATAATAAAGTATTGTTATCGATTTTAAAAAAAAAAAAATTTGCTACCCCGAAAAATTTTTTTTATATGTTTTATGACTAATAACCACCAAAAAAGCAAAAAAAATTTTCAGTCCGTCTGTGCGCCGTCCGCCGTCCACCGTACGCAAAACGTTTGATTGCTCTTAACTCCTAAATCCTATAAGTTATTAAATTGAAATTTTTTTTATTAATAGACTGGGTAGGTGCCTTGAAGTGACCACTTTTTGGGGGGTGGCAGTATGAGGGGTGAGGTGGGAGAAGCGTTTTAGACGAACAATTTTGGTTTCTAGATCTCAGCAACCACTTATGTTAGGAAGCTGAAACTTGGAATTTGTATAGAGCTTTGATAGTGGACCCATTTGCAAAAATATTAATGATATGGGTGGAGGGGTGTGGGAGTGGGGGGGAAAATAATGCGTCCGAAAGGTTCGAAAGGCGAGATCGAGACATTCTAAAATCCATATCTCCTACACGGTTAATGTCACAAAATTAAAACTAAATGGTCATCTGTAGGTATACTAGGAGAATAGATCGGAAACAAATTTTTGAGAGGGGGCAGTGAAGTACGGGGGTGGGGGTTGAAAAACTTTAGATTGCGATATTTCACGAACCAATTGCACTAGAGAAATAGAATTTGGTTTCTGTACAAAGGTTGAAAAATAAAGTTTGCTAAAAGTAAAATTTTTTAAGGGGCGGAGGAGCATGGAAGTGGAGGGGGTAAGAATTTATTTATAAAATCACGTCTCATATCTCATACAGTGTAAGATAGATGCTTCAAATTTTTAACAGAAGTAGGCCTCATAGACCCCCAGCAGAGAAAAAAATTTCAGGAATGACGGTGTAGAGGGTGAGGGTGGGGGAGGGTGAAAGTAAAAAGTTCTGATTTTTATATCTCGAGAACCTATAATGATATCAAGCTGAAACTTGGTATTTAGATATATAGTAGTAGTATGTTCGAAAAATATAATTTTTTGTAGGGGTCGTATGGTACGGTGGTGGGGGGTGTTTTTTCTAACTATAGAACGGCTTATGCTAGAAAGTTGAAATTCGGTACGTATATGTAACTCAACTAGAAAAGTAATTTTGATTAAAAAAAAATTCAAATATTCATTAGCGTTCGGAAGAGGGCGAAAAAAATCATCGGTGAAAATGGCATGCATTTATTTTCACGATTTTCGTCATATCTATTAGGTCTTTCCAAATATTGAATTCATTTTTATTCTGCGGCTTTTTCATATAAATACCTAGAAAGTGTTTTCAGGATTTTTTGAAATTCGACCCCCAAGGTGGTGTAAAGGTGATGTATACATTTTCACGAATTCAGCCGTATCCCTCAGGTCTGATTATATCGAATAACTTTTGACTTCCACGGGCTTATTTGATAATCACCTAAAACATTTTTTCAAGTTATTTCCATTTTGAACTCCTAAGAGTCTAAAAACGGGTTGAACACGTTTTCACGAATTTAGTCATATCTCTTAGGAGTGATAAGACATCGGATTGGTTTTTACTTCCTCGGGCTTTCTTTATATATAGCTAAAAACTTATTTCAGGATTTTTGGATATTCAACCCCAAAGTAGGTGCAAGGGGGTTGCATATATTTTCACAAATTCTTACATATTTCTTAGTTCTAATAATATATCGAATTCATTTTTACTTCCTAAGGCTTCCTACATAATCGTCAAAACGTTGATTTCAGGATGTTTGTTATTCAACTCCAATAGGAGGTAAGGCTTTCGACATATTTCTCAGGTTTGATGAGATATTAGATTGGTTTGCACTCCCACAGACTTTTTTTTATAATCGCCTACAAACGCATTTCCGATTTCATGTAACGGCTCAAAACGAAATCGCGAAAAACCTTCTAATGGCGTAACATCTGATATTATACTAGGACTAGAACTCGTCCCGGAGTATGATCCAATTATGTAATTCATATGTTATATGTGGTAGCGGAGTAAGTAATCTAGCGCGACCCCATTCTAACCGCTTCCCGATCTTTTTTTTAGGTTTTCAGTCACATAGTAACCTACACCGCATCTCAGAATTAAACTCGTTCCGAACTTCTACCCAAAAAATAATAAAGTTGCGCCCAGACTGTTGGCAAATTTTTCTTTTAATATGCAAATTCATTTGTACATTAATTTTACTTTATTATTTTTTAATAATAAAGTATTGTTATCGACCTGAAATTTCAAAAAAGTTTGCTACCCTGAAATTTTGTATTTACGCGTTTTAGGACTAGTAAACCCCAAAAAAGCAAAAAAAAAAAAAATGTCCGTCTGTCCGCCGTAGACGCCGTACGCCGTATGCCGTACGCAAAATTGTTTGAAGGCGCGTAGCTCCCAAACCCGTTGAGATATTAAATTGAAATTTTTATGGTGGTTAGATTGGGTGAACCCCTACGACTGGTATATTTTTGAGGGGTCGGGGTACAAGGGGAGAGGAGAGGGGAGCGTTTTAGACGAAAAATTTTGGTTTCTAGATCTCAGGAACCACTTATGCTAGGAGGCTCAAACTTGGAACTTATATAGTACTATAATAATGGACTCAATTGTAAAAAAATGGTCGATATTGGTTAAGGGGTGTGGAAGTGGGGGGGAAAACAATGAGTCTTTAACGCATGAAAGTCGGGATTGAAACATTCTAAAATCGATATCTCCTGAACAATTGATGTCAGAAGATTGGAACTTTGTTGTTGTCCTAAGGGATACTTCCAGATTAGACAAGAGCTAAAATTTTTAAGAGGGGTGGTTGGGTGTGGGGGTGGGGGGTGAAAAACTTTGGATTACAATATCTTCCGAACTAATTACACCAGGAAGATAAAATTTAGTTTCTGTATATGGACTCACAAGAGGAGTCTACCAAAACTAAATTTTTTGAGGGGGGAGGTGGAGCACGAAAGTGGGGGGATAGCAATTTCTCAAAAAATTTAATTTTTATATCTCAAAAACCGTATCAGATATGATCTTGAAAATTTTACAGGAGTTGGGGTCGATAAACTTCTAGTAGGGAAAAAAATTTTGGTGGTGTGGGTGTAGGGGGTGGTGGTGAAAGGGGGTAGAAAGGAAAACATTCTGATTTTTATTTCTCAAAAACCATAATGAATAGAAAGCTAAAAATTTAGGATTATATAGAACCACTATGGAGCATCCTAGAAAAATAAAATTTTTGATAGGGGTATCAAGGTACGGGGGAGAGGAGTGGTTTTTTATATCTCAGAAACGGCTTATGCTAGAAAATTGAAACTTAGTACGTATATGTAGATGTGCTATTAGAGTAATTAAAGCAAAAAAAAGTTCAGATTTTTATTGGCGTTCAGAGGTTGAGTCAAAAAAATGTCCGTGAATCCACATTTTCACGAATTTCGTTAAAACTTTTAGACATGTCAAACTATCAAAGCAATTTTACTTCTGCGGGCTATTTATATAAGCGCCTAGTAACGGTAACGGTAACGGAATTTTTCGATATCCAACCCCTAAGGGGGAGTAAATTGGTTGTGTACATATTCACGAATTCTGATATATTCCTAAGGTATATTGAGATTTGGAGTTCACTTGTACTTCTATAAGCTTTAAACGTAGTCGGGAATATTTAAGTATTTTTCTCAATTAAACCCCCGGGGGGTATTGTTTAAGATTTCACTGATTCCGAAAATCTCTTAGGTTTAATGTGATCGAATTCGCTTTTACTACTATGAATTATTCTATTGATAAAAAAAATACGTAAATAAATAAAAAAAATCTGCCAACAATCTGGGCGCAACTTTATTATTTTATGGGTAGAAGTCCGAAACGTGCTTAATGATGAGATACGGTGTTGGGTACTATGCGACTGACAACCTAAAAAATAACCATTAGGCTATTTGGAACGTTATTTTTTAGGTTGTCAGTCGCATAGTACCCAACACCGCATCTCATCATTAAACACGTTTCGGACTTCTACCCATAAAATAATAAAGTTGCGCCCAGACTGTTGGCAGATTTTTTTTATTTATTTACGTATTTTTTTATAAATAGTATATAAATCAAAATGAATTCTACTCGACGACTGCAGCGTTTTCTAGTTTTAACGTCATGACTACTCGCAAGTTGCGCTATCTTGTTGGAACCAAATGTCGGCGAAGTTTAGCTGATTAATTCTTGGAAACAAAAATTCAGTCAGCATGGCTCGATAGCGCTGGCTGTTTAATGCAATATATTAATTAATTTATTGATGACAAATAATCAAGAGGTAGCTCTGAGAACAACAAAAAATATACAGCCGAGCTGAGTTCTGTATATTTGTTTGAGTGTCAATGACTTGAACAAAAATACGGTTCAGAATTCAATACTCCCACTTTTTGTTACAAGTCGATGCCAACATTTACTGAAAAAAAAACATACTTACATATTCATGACATATAACATATTTCAATTCGAAAAGGCCGTCTTCGAACTTCTCTCGGATGAAGTGATACCGCACGTCGATATGTTTCGTCCTCTTGTGAAACTCCGGGTTTTTCACAAGTCGAATTGTGCTCTGGTTGTCCATGTAAAATATTGGCGCATTATTGTTTTCCTGTAAAAGCTTGCTCAAAAGATTCTTCAGCCAGACCAATTGCTTTATGCCATGAGATGCTGCCATGTATTCGGATTCCGTTGTTGATAATGCGACTGACTTCTGTCGCTCCGATCCCCAACTGATTACGCTTCCGCCAAACATGAAAACGTAACCTGACGTCGATCTGCGTGTTATGACGTCGCCTGCATAATCCGCATCACTGTACCCACAAAAATGCAAGTCGTTTTCGCGCTCGAAACGAATTCCCATATTCATTATGCCTTTGATGTATTTGAGAATGGATTTTACTGCATTTACTTGTGCTACAGCTGGTTTTTCCAAGTATCGGCTGACACTTCCAACTGCGAAGCTGATATCTGGCCTGGTTCCAACGGCCAAATACATCAAGCTTCCAATTGCCTCATGATATGGAAAGTCAATCTCTCCGTCTGCCTCAAAATCGCCAAGATTTTGTGAATTGTCCAATGGCGTTGACACTGCATTACAATTTATCATATTAAAACGATCAAGTACCTTTCGTGCGTAACCTTGTTGATGCATGTGAATCGATCCGTCCGATCGCTGATCAATTTCGAGTCCTAGAAAACATTCCAGCTCGAAAACCTTGATATCAAATTCTGTTTGCAGGTGTTTGATGACTGATTGAATGGACTCTCGCTTCTCCGCTGCAATTAGTCCGTCTAGCCTTCCATCTTTGCCACTGCAAACGAAACCGCACGGATCCGATTCGCTCGCCTTGAAACCGAATTTGTTCACAAAAGAAGTGAACTTCTTATTCCAACAACGTGACGCTTGTTTCAAACCGTACAAACTCTTCATCAGTTTGCACACTCGCCCGCTTTTGTCGTCATATCCAATGCTCATGTAGATATTCTCCTCCAAATCGCCGTTTAGAAAAGCAGTTTTTACGTTGAATTGTCTCAGTTTCATTCGTTTTGCTGCCGCCAATGCCAGGATCGCTATGATCGACGTGAACTTAACCACCGGACTGAAAGTTTCGTGATATTCGATGCCGTATTCTTGTGTGAAGCCTCGCACTGCTAATCGCGCCTTGTAGCGATCAATGCTTCCATCTGGATTTTGCTTCATCTTGTATACCCATCGATTGTCGATCATCCCTTGGTCAGCTAGTGCCTCGACCAAAATCCATGTACGATTTTTTATGAGTGAATCATATTCATCATCCATTGCTCGCTCCCACTGCTTGTGATCATCGGATTGAACTGCCAGTTCGTACGTCTTTGGCTCTTCGCTGATTGTCAACAATGCGTAGTGATTTTCAGATGCAAAATACGATAAACTTGATAAACTTTTCGCCACTGCGATGACACTTCGATCGCGTAGTCTCGGACCAATAAAATTTCTGTCATCAAGATCGCATATCGCGCCACGATGCTCTTGTCGTTCTGGTGCAATAAAATCTTTCGCATTTCCATCATTTGCAGTATTATCATCCTCGTCTCTCGCGTCTTTGTTTGCTTTTTCCTCAATTCTGATATCAAGTGTGGCCATGGATTCCTCTAACAAAAATACAACATCTCGAGAGATTTCGATTTTTCCAGTCTTCGGATTCCAAACTCGATATCCTTTCGAATGATTGTCATAGCCAACAAAAATGCATTTGACTGCCTTTGGATTAAGTTTCAAACGTTTCTCTTTGGGAATGTGGATGAAAACTTCCGTGCCAAAAGTACGCAAATGATACAGCTTTGTCTCTTTTCTGTGCCACAATTCATACGGTGACTTGTCCGCCACTGTGCTCGTTCCGCTTCGGTTTAACACATGAACTGCCAAATTTATTGCTTCGGCCCAAAACTTCTTCTCAATTTGTTTTGATTGAAGCATTGTTCTTGCTGAATCGACAATAGTTCGCATTTCCCGCTCCGCACAGCCGTTTTGCTCTGGTGTATATGGCACAGTTTGCTGGTGATTAATACCAAAATCATCGAAAAAGATTTTCAATTCCTCGATGACAAACTCCGTCCCATTATCAGATCGGACAATACGAACGTTATGGCCGTGCTCCTTCTGAATTAGTTTCACACATTTCTTCATGATGCCTAATACTTCAGACTTTTTCTTCATGAAATAGACAAAACGAAAATGTGAGTAATCATCTTTCAATAACAAGAAATATCTGGAGCCGCCTATCGAAACGTCTGAAAACGGTCCGCACACATCCGTGTAAATTATTTCGCTGCATGACTTTGATCTTTCCTCGCGACTTTTAAAGCGGCCTCGATGATGTTTACCATACACGCAAGCTTCGCAAATAAAATTCTCGTCGATAAAATCGATGTTACGGCCTCGCAAAAACTTCTTCACATGCGCTAGATTCTGGTGACCAAGTCGCTCATGCCATGAACGAATCGATTCCTTTTTGACTGCTATATTTGCGACAGCCTCGTCCTGTGATGATTGAATCACCCTGAATAGCATTTGAAATAATCCCTTCCGGCGAACTCCCACTGCAACAACATTTCCGTCCCTCAGCAGTTCGCAGCGCTTGCTATTCATACACAAATCATATCCTTGATCCGTCACCTTGCCTGATGAAAATAAATTCATCTGAAGATCTGGTACGTACAAAACTCCTATGACTCGCTTGTGAAACCAATCACGGCCATTGAATGCGCGAATGTTAATATCGCCTTTGCCTTGAGCCAAAATTTGTTTACCATTTCCGATCTTCACTGGTTCTGATACGAGTATTTCGGTAAAATTTTCGAACTATTCGCGCTTGTGACTCATATGATTTGTCGCACCCGAATCCAAAATCCATGTGCCTTTGTCCTCGCTTGCTGCTGTGTGACAAACGAAGACCTCGACCGAACTCTCTTCACGCTTTCCGTTGAAATTATTCTTCTTTTCGGGGCAGTCCCGCTTCCAATGGCCGTTTTTCCCAGTTTGTTGCTGTTTGACGAATTTCCATTTTTGCTTTTCTTGGTAAAAGTTCGCTTGGCCATCAGCGCTTCCACCTCCTCAAGTTGTCCCTGCGATCTCAGACGGAGCTCCTCCGCCATCAGTCGCGCTCGCAGATTCGCCAAGGTTTGACTTTCAGGGCTTGCAGATTCCCATGCACTGTGAAAATGATTAAATTCGGCAGGTAATGTCATCAAAATTTTCGAAACCACCATGGAATCAGATATGATTTCTTTTTGATCTCGCAGTTGCTGCACGATCTCCATTAATTTTGATAAAAAAATCGAAAAGTCATCACCTGTCTCTTTTATATTATAATATTATAATAATAATTTAATTTTTGCTGTAAAAATAAAAAGAAATGATATATATATAAAAAAAACATTTTAAAAATGTAAAAAGAAGGTGTCGGGTTCAACAAAAAGGGATGATATTCACAGAGTCGGTTTTCTTTTTATTAATATTTCCACTTACTTTTGTATTCAAATTTGTGATATTCATTTTTTCCAAGAAACTCGACAATCGCTCGTCGTGGCAAAAAGATGATGTGCAAAGTTTACTTTTTGGTTGCTTTTAATCTGGAAAATTTGGGGGGGGGATATTTTTCCGAGCAATTGTCGGGTTTCTTGGAAAAATGAATATCACAAATTTGTATACAAGTGTAAGTGGAAATATTAATAAAAAGAAAACCGACTCTGTGAATCATCCCTTTTTGTTGAACCCGACACCTTCTTTTTACATTTTTAAAATGTTTTCTTTATACATATATCATTTCTTTTTGTTGCTATAGATTTAGGAAAAAGTATTACTGGACACTAAAACTCCAGAATGAAAATTTACATTTTTCATTTGTGGTATTTCAACTTTTAAGCCAATATCAATTTGTTTCATTCCCCGCTCGATCTGAAATTAATAGATATCGTTATCTAAAAATTTGCAGGGTTAAAGGGATTAAAACTCCCTTTCGCGTTCATATTTGGCTGACGCGCGCTACGCTCCAACTACCTTTTACGCAGTACTGCGGGGCTAATCTTTAATCTTTAATCTTTAATTTTTAATCTTTAATGTTTAATCTTTTATCCTTTATCCTTTATTCTTTATCCTTGATCCTTGATCCTTGATCCTTGATCCTTGATCCTTGATCCATGATCCTTGATCCTTGATCCTTGATCCTTGATCCCTGATCCTTGATCCTTGATCCTTGATCCGTGATCCTTGATCCTTGATCCTTGATCCTTGATCCTTGATCCTTGATCCATGATCCTTGATCCTTGAACCTTGATCCTTGATCCTTGATCCTTGATCCTTGATCCCTGATCCTTGATCCTTAATCCTTCATCCTTGATCCGTGATCCGTGATCCTTGATCCTTGATCCTTGATCCTTGATCCTTGATCCTTGATCCGTGATCCCTGATCCTTGATCCTTGATAATTGATCCTTGATCCTTGATCCTTGATCCTTGATCCTTGATCCTTGATCCTTGATCCGTGATCCCTGATCCTTGATCCTTGATAATTGATCCTTGATCCTTGATCCTTGATCCTTGATCCTTGATCCTTGATCCTTGAACCTTGATCCTTGATCCTTGATCCTTGGTCCTTGATCCTTGATCCTTGATCCTTGATCCTTGATCCTTGATCCTTGATCCTTGATCCTTGATCCTTGATCCTTGATCCTTGATCCTTGATCCTTGATCCTTGATCCTTGATCCTTGATCCTTGATCCTTGATCCTTGATCCTTGATCCTTGATCCTTGATCCTTGATCCTTGATCCTTGATCCTTGATCCTTGATCCTTGATCCTTGATCCTTGATCCTTGATCCTTGATCCTTGATCCTTGATCCTTGATCCTTGATCCTTGATCCTTGATCCTTGATCCTTGATCCTTGATCCTTGATCCTTGATCCTTGATCCTTGATCCTTGATCCTTGATCCTTGATCCTTGATCCTTGATCCTTGATCCTTGATCCTTGATCCTTGATCCTTGATCCTTGATCCTTGATCCTTGATCCTTGATCCTTGATCCTTTATCTTTTATCTTTTATGTATTATCTTTAATCATCTTTAATCTTTAATCTTTAATCTTTAATCTTTAATCTTTAATCTTTAATCTTTAATCTTTAATCTTTAATCTTTAATCTTTAATCTAAGTCCACAATTCCACACCCTCTATCTTATATCCTCTATTCTTCATCCTCCATCCTTTATCCTCCATACTTCGTTCTGCATCTTCCTTCCTTTATCCTCCATACTTCGTTCTTCATCCTCCATCTTCCATCCTCCATTCTCTATCCTCCATTGTCCATCCTCCATCCTCTATCCTCTATCCTCCATCCTCTATCCTCTATCCTCTATCCTCTATCCTCTATCCTCTATCCTCTATCCTCTATCCTCTATCCTCTATCCTCTATCCTCTATCCTCTATCCTCTATCCTCTATCCTCTATCCTCTATCCTCTATCCTCTATCCTCTATCCTCTATCCTCTATCCTCTATCCTCTATCCTCTATCCTCTATCCTCTATCCTCTATCCTCTATCCTCTATCCTCTATGCTCTATCCTCTATCCTCTATCCTCTATCCTCTATCCTCTATCCTCTATCCTCTATCCTCTATCCTCTATCCTCTATCCTCTATCCTCTATCCTCTATCCTCTATCCTCTATCCTCTATCCTCTATCCTCTATCCTCTATCCTCTATCCTCTATCCCCTATCCTCTATCTTCTATCCTCTATCCTCTATCCTCTATCCTCCATCCTCCATCCTCCATCCTCTATCCTCCATCCTCCATCCTCCATCCACCATCGTCCATTGTCCATCGTCCATCCTCCATTGTCCATCCTACATCGTCTATCATCCATCGTCCATCCTTCATCATGCATCGTCCATCGTCCATCCTCCATTATCCATCGTCCATTCTCAATCCTGAATCTTCCATCGTGAATCCTCTATCCTGAATCCGCCATCCTCCATCTTCCATTTTTCATCTTCTATCCTCCATCCTGAATCTTCCATCATCCGGCATCCATTTTCCATCTTCTATCTATTCTATCTACATCATCTCAAAAATTCGCAAACCTTTAAGATCCACGAGCCGTGAAGATCCGCGAACCGCAAGATCTGCCGTGAAGCTCTGCAAACCACAAAGATCCGTAAAGATCTGCTGAGCCGTCGAGATCCGCGAACCGCGAGGATCCGTAAAGATACATCGTTTTTTTCAATTGTGATCTGATCCAGTTGAAAATAACACACCTAATAAGAAATTAAATTCATCTGAGCTTTGCCAGTTTTCACGCATCCGTATGTACTACCATCTAGCGGAATACTTTCCAATGGAGATTTTCGTTCTCAAAGTGATCAGCGTCTGACTTGAAAATTTTATAAAAATTCATCTGAGCTTTTGCTAGTTTTCACGCATACACATGCGTGAAATGTATGGCGAGCTTTTCGAAAACTCTCATGTACGCAGCATACAGATAGAGCAGCCGTGTCCATGTGAGTTGGCTGCAGTAAAGATACGTAGTTGGTGCTTGGGGTGAACCCGACAATCACATTCGAATGAACGTTCTGATATTTGCCTTCGATGTTTGCTCATAAGTGCTCGTGGGCATCGTCCACATCTTACTTGCCATCTCACAGTTCATAATCTGCAACAGCGCCTGCTTTCTGCATGCCGTCGAAATAATTCGTCTTGCCTTGGTGTCCTTTTTCTTCCAAGCTGTAATTTTCGTTGCATAATTCTCGTCTGCAAACTTTGGTTTCTCCTCAGTTCCGTCGACCACATCAAACAAATCGCTGTCCTCCAAAATCATATGAATTTAAAATTTTCATGTCTGCCAATTGCTGCCACCTTCCAATCTTTCGATGTTCATTCGATCGCCTTCCATTTGTTGCTTTCGAAATGCCGACTTTGAGAAAAAAAAACAACAGAAGAATAATTTCAATTTTAGTTCAAAATTTGTCAAGAGAGATCTGGGCCCATAACCTGTTGAATGCAATATATTGTTACGTGTAAGCCTGGCCACCGCGCAACTCCATCGATTACGAATAGGAAACAGCAACAACCGAATACCTATGCTGCAAAGTAACCCAATCAAAAGCCGAGTTGAGAGTAAATAAGGAGAGCGGAGCAACACGATTATACCCCACTTCTTATCGAATGCGCTCGAACGTACTGGAACAGCGTTGAAGATCAAATGGAATGCTCTCATGCCTTCCAGTACCGCCTACACACACCACCGAACGAAGATTCAAGAACAGTCTCGACTACAGCCAAGTAGTATAAAAGCAGATTAAGTTTTCAGCGAGGGACATAGTTTCTCATACTTGGGATCACACCTTGTAATAGACGGCAACGAACGGGACGAAGTAAAACAACGGATCACACTAGCAAATAAGGCGTATTTCACGGTCCTCCCGATCTTAAAATCGAAAAAAGTGCACAGGCTGAGCAAACTTCGCATATATAAGACCATAATAAGACCTGTGCTACTATATGCAAGCGAAACGTGGACTCTCACCCAAGCGTCTGAAAAATCAATAGACGCTTTTGAACGACGAATTCTTCGAAGAATTTTGGGACCAGTAAGAGCAGGTACTGAATGGCGTATCCGAGACAACAACGAGTTGTATAACATCTACGACGACCCATCCGCATCGACTCTTATAAAATTTCGTAAGCTACAATGGGCAGGCCATGTGGAGCGAATGGACGACGGAAGAATTCCCAAACGCACACTGAAAGGTAGAGCTCATGGCAAACGAGCGGTGGGAAAACCGCGGAAAAGATACGAGGACTCAATTGACGCAGATTGCAGATCGCTTCTTAGATGCACAAATTGGAGGACGCGGGCGCTGAACCGAGGTGACTTCAGACAATGTATCCTGCAGGCCCTGGCCCGATTTGGGCTGTCGCGCCATTGATGATGATGAGGGACATAGTAATTTTTATTACGTCGGCTGTGACAGCCAGCGTGTATACGCGACCGTGTTGGTAGAGAACGAAAGTGATCGAATCAAGCGATATAGATAAAAGCGGGCGGTATTGCCATATAGTGCGAATAATTGTGCGAAAAGAATTATAGTGCGATTGAATAAATTGTTACAAACGAATTGTGTTTTACTTGAAATCCCGGCGAACCCCTAGCTCGCAACAATATGAATTAATTTATTGATGACAAATAATCAAAAGGTAGCTCTGAGAACAACAAAAAATATACAGCCGAGCTGAGTTCTGTATATTTGTTTGAGTGTCAATGACTTGAACAAAAATACGGTTCAGAATTCAATACTGGCCATTCACCGTAACGGCAGCTCCTTCCTCATTTCGAAAAAACTAAGGACCGATGATGCCGCCAGCGTGTAAACCGCACCAAACAGTCAATTTTAATGGATGTAATGGTGATTCGTTAAGAAAAGAGTAAAATTAGTGCGAAAACGATCAATAATTGCACGAATTGCTTGCTCACCATGCCGATTATGTTGACCGTAAAATGGACGAAGTGCTCTATGAACTTCGCGAACAGATTTATTTTTTTCAATGTAAATTTCCACAATCTGGAAGCATTGTTCTGGCGATAAATGATTCACCATGACTTGCCAAACCTTACTGAACAGAAATGTCAACACAGTTTGACATTCTCAGCTGTCAAACCATAGTTATCGATATCGATAGTTCTCATGCACCTAAAAAAACACCCTATACTACGATTTCTAGAACTATGCTCCACGTGCTCAGAACTGGTCTTTTTTCATGATATGTTGGGCAGGGGAAAAATTTCGTTTGGAAGTTAGCATATCATAGTGGTGTGTTTTTTTCAATTGTCCTTTTTCGGGCTAAAAACACCAAAACTATTTTCGAAAAGTACCAGGATCGCTAGAACTATGCTGCACGTGCTCAGAACTGGTCTTTTTTCGTGATATGCTGGGCATGGGAAAAATTTCATTTGGAAGTTAGCATATCATCATGGTGTGTTTTTTTCAATTGTCCTTTTTTATGCTTTAAATACCAGAACTATTTTCGAAAAGTACTACGATTTCTAGAACTATGCTCCACGTACACAGAACTGTTCTTTTTTCGTGATATGTGGAAGTTAGCATATCATCGTGGTGTGTTTTACTTTATTATTTTAATAATAAAGTATTGTTATAGATTTTAAAAAAAAAAAAATTTGCTACCCTGAAAAATTTTTTTTCCACGTGTCATGACTAATACGAGTAGACACCAAAAAAGCAAAAAAAATGTTCAGTCCGTCTGTGCGGCGTCCGCCGTAAGCCGTACGCAAAACGTTTGAAAGCTTATAGCTCTCAAACTCTTTGAGCTATTTAGTTGAATTTTTTTTTGTTGGAATGCTGAGCAGACTCCTTCAAGTGCCCACCTTTTACAGACACCGACTACAGACAACTGGTATAAAAGCTGTCAACTGTGACAGCCAGCGTGTATACGCGACCGTGTTGGTAGAAAGCGAAAGTGATCCAGTCAAGCAATATAAATAAGCGGGCAGTGTTGCCATACAGTGCGAATTATTGTGCGAATAGAATTAAAGTGCGAAGAATAAATACTCACTTATTTTATTTTAACCGAATAGTGTTTTACTTGAAATCCCCGCTCGCAACAAATTAAATACACAGAAAGCATTTCAGGATTTTTTGAAATTCGACCCCCACGATGGTGTAAAGGGGTTGTATACATTTTCACGAATTCAGCCATACCGCTCCGGCCTGATTAGATATCGAATAACTTTTTACTTCCACGGTGTTGTGAACGGAAGCCTTGGAGTGAATATTTCGACTTGAAAAAGTCAAAATATTCGAGGGAAAGGAAGGTTCAGGAAAGAGTGGTCCAATTCCTCCTACGTCCGAATTGGTGGCTGAAATCCGAGTGGAAGCGACACGCTTGCTGGCGGCCGGGACTAGCTACGGCAGTTGTGGGGGGGTTCTTGCCCAGATTACAGACCATAAACCCATGGCCTGTACAACAAAAAATTTTGTGTCGGCTTACTCCAGGGTGTTTTAAAATGGGACTATTTTCCCAATAGGTCGTGAAAGACCAAGAAGCGGTGGAATTGCGCGACTTCGCGATTTGTCAGGGCGCTTAGGTAGTATAGCGCCCTGTCTGCCCACCCTACCTCAGCCATGACTGTCCAAAAAACAACTTTGTCATGGCTCCTTATTGAGGTTTAGGGATTGGGGCACTTAGCCTCGCGGCATTTCAACGATTACTAGAAAAACTATATTGCCTCAAACAAGGTTATAAATCATAAAAAAAACTAAAAAAAAAAATCTGCAAAAAAATAAAAACCATAACCAGAAAAAATTTTTAATAAAATAAAAAAAAACTCACCCCATTACTTTCTTTGTTTTTCTAATTATATTATCTTATTTTTTTTTTTAAATTTTATTATTTAAGTTTCGTCCGTCTGGTCCTGTCTGTTTGTCATTTTGTTTTTATTTTATTATTTTTTTACTTTTATTTTAATTCATTTTTAGAAATTCTTTCGCATATAACCACCCGCCTTCATTTTATTTACTAATTATTTATTCTAAATTTTTTTTTTTACTTCATTTTACTTAAGTTTTTTATTTCTTTAAATTAATTTTTTTTTTAATTATATTAATCTAATTTTTCATTTCATTGTATTTTTTATATAACGGTCGGGCCAACTCCTTTTTTAAATCAAAAAAATAACCGAGCGATTAGCCGACTCGCGGCGACTTAATGGGTAATCCAAATGAACTGCACGGACAAAAATCGCCGTTTTTTCGCGCACAAACAGATCGTAACCTTTTTTTTTCTCGTGATCTTTTCCGGGGGGGAAACGTTTCACACCGCACAAACACTTCTTTTTGGGGGCACCTTTTTCTTCTTTCCTTCGATTTGGTTTATTTCATTTTTTCCAGAGTCGCCGCGCTAAGGGAAGGACAATTTTTGCAGAGTCGCCGCGCAAAGGGAAGGACAATTTTTTTTTTTGCAGAGTCGCCGCGCAAACTGGACGCGGCCGCGACGATCAAACGGAAAATTAACTGATTCGAGGGGTTTTTTTCGCGACGGAGCGCACGAACACGGAATCCACGTCGAAAATAACAAAAAAAATTCAATCACTCGTCGTCCGTCCGCACAATAAGAGCAAAACTTCACAGAAACATTTTTCACGCAGAATTTCACATTTTCCGAAACATCTTAAAACCTAGAGATCTTATGATTTGCGGATCGTTGGCTAATTTCGCGCATTGTGCGGTTGCTTTCGTTGTCGTTGGTTCACGTTCGCGCGACTCGAAAATCAGAAAATTGCACCAAAAAAATTTTCTGCGAAAAACACTCGAGTCAGAGAGGTCCGACGTTTTCTGTGCTACTTTTTCTTTTTTTAAGTTTGAACTGTGCAGCACTGCTTTAAATGGATCTCGACTCCGACACACGAAAACAGAAACGATACGAATGAATATCGTAAGAAAATCCCTTGAATTATCGCGACGAAGCGGAGCGTTTTCTAGCGTCGCGTGTCACCAAGCACGCCGGCTTGTCGTTTCCGGCCTCTACCGAATAACGATCCCTTTTTGCTGCCGCTAAGTTGGTGGATGTTGCGGGTGCGATCAAAATTCATCGTAATGCTGAATTTTGAGCGCACCCGCAATCGCCCAGCAGGAAATTTGTGAGTTGTCTATTGACAACTCAACAACGGACTTGTATAATAACCTAAAACTCGTTTTCAAGTTTGCATATGTTTTCACAAATTCCTACATATTTCTTAGTTCTATTGATGCATCAAATTAATTTTTACTTCCTAAGGCTTCCTACATAATCGTCAAAAGTTGATTTCAGTATTTTTAGATATTCAACTTCAATAGGACGTAAGGCTTTCGACATATTTCTTAGGATTGATGCGATATCAGATTGGTTTTCACTTCCACAGGCTTTTTATATAATCGCCTACAAATGCATTTCCAATTTCATGTAATGGCCAAAAAACTAATCACGAAAATCCTCCTAATCGCGTATTAACTGATATTATACTATGACTTAGACCTCTTCCCGGAGTATGACCCAATTATGTAATTTATATGTTATATGTGACAGCGGCGTTTAAGGATTCTAGCGCGACCCCATTCTACCCGCTTCCCGAACCTTTTTTAGGTTTTCAGTCACATAGTAACCTACACCGCATCTCAGAATTAAACGCGTTCCGGACTTCTGCCCGAAAATAATAAAGTTGCGCCCAGACTGTTGGCAGATTTTATTTTCAATTGTCCTTTTTCGGGCTAAAACCACAAGAACTATTTTCGAAAAGTACCACGAATTGCTAGAACTATGCTCCACGTGCTCAGAACTGGTCTTTTTTCGTGATATGCTGGGCAGGGAAAAAATTTCGTTTAGAAGTTAGCATATCATCGTGGTTGTTTCTTTCAATTGTCCTTTTTCGGGCTAAAAACAGCAGAACTATTTTCGAAATGTACCAGGATCGCTAGAACTATGCTCCACGTGCTCAGAACTTGTCTTTTTTCGTGATATGCTGGGCAGGGGAAAAATTTCGTTTGGAAGTTAGCATATCATCGTGGTGTGTTTCTTTCAATTGTCCTCAGAACTAGTATTTTAAGTTGGTGTGTTTTTTTCCATTGTCCTTGTTTCGGCTTTCAATACCAGAACTATTTTCGAAAAGTACCAGGATCGCTAGAATCATGCTCCACGTGCTCAGAACTCGTATTTTTTCGTGATATGCTGGGCAGGGAAAAAATTTCGTTTGAAAGTTAGCATATTATTGTGGTGTGTTTTTTTTTTTCGATTGTCCTTTTTCGGGCTAAAAACACCAAAACAATTTTCGAAAAGTACCAAGATCGCTAGAACTATCGTCCACGTGTTCAGAACTGGTCTTTTTTCGTGATATGCTGGGCAGGGGAAAAATTTCGTTTGGAAGTTAGCATATCATCGTGGTGTGTTTTTTTCAATTGTCCTTTTCCGGGCTAAAAACACAAGAACTATTTTCGTAAAGGACCAGGATCTCTGGAACCATGCTCCATGTGCTCAGAACTGGTCTTTTTTCGTGATATGCTGGGCAGGGGAAAAATGTCGCTTGGAAGTTTGCATATCATCGTGGTGTGTTTTTTTCAATTGTCCTTTTTCGGGCTAAAAACACCAGAACTATTTTCGAAAAGTACCAGGATCGCTAGAACTATGCTTCACGTGCTCAGAGCTGATCTTTTTTCGTGATATGCTGGGCAGGGAAAAAATTTCATTCGGAAGCCTTCAATAATGAAAGTTCGTAAAACTTGTGCTAATAAGTTATGAATACTTCCAGTTCGAAATTTTAAAATTGGTATACGTAAATTTATCAAAACTCGTATATAAAGTGTTTGGCACTCTGTCCGCCACCTTGTAAGTGGTTATTCCTTGATATATTTGAAAAAAAAAAATTGTTTTACTGGGTGGGTCAATTTTCAATATCAGTGGAGATACAGGGTGGTTAAGAAAAGTGTTTTTGACCGGTAACTCCACTCACTTAAAACGTTATATCTTCAAAACGAATAATCACAAGGCAAAGTGTTATAACTCGTTTTTTAGGGAATCGAATTACCTTTCATTTGATGTAACAGTCTAAATTGTAACTGCACCCAATCTTGAGATATTTACTCGAAAACACAAATTTTTGCTCCGTCAACCCTAAAAATTCAGTGATCAATGTAGTTTTTCTCAGAAAACCACACTATAAAAATGTCATCTTAATTTTATTTTTCTATGAACCGTATTATTACCTACAAAAGCTGCATACATTTGTATGAGCTACGATTAACATTTTGGAAGTAATAGGTAAAAATACATATCGCATAAAAATTAAATATTTAAAAGTCAGTGCCATAAAGTGGACCTCGTCTAAGAACCTGTTTAATTTGTAGGTAGTACTGAAGTATTTTAGGAAAACAATGAAATGTAAGTGAGTTTCAACATAATTGATGCTTTTACCTGGATGTGGTAGGTAATACTGGGTGCGGTACTATGCCTTTTTTAATAGGGTGCCTTACAAAATAAAAAGCCTATAAAAGCAAAACTACCTTCATATTTTTATCAGTTTTAGTTACGTTGCTAAAAGAAGAAGGTGTCAGTAGAATTAAAAAAATAATTTCGAAATGTCTGAGTACTCCAATGAAGAATATGCTGACATGATGTTAATTTATGGAGTGTCGCGTAAATGGACGAGCCGCGCGAAGGCTTTACCATCACAGTCATCCTTATCGACGGACACCTGACAGGGGAGTATTTCAAGACGTTTACAGGAGAATTAGGGAAACTGACAGCGATAGAACAAGGAGAGTAAATGCAAATCCTGCGCCTATAATCGCTGTTCAGATTGATGAAAGAATACTGCAAGCAGTTCAAAATGATCCATCGATCAGTTCAAGCAAGTAGTGACTTTAAATTTTTACTGACTGACTTTTAATTTTTATGCGATATGTATTTTTACCTATTACTTGCAAAATGTTAATCGTAACTCATACATATGTATGCAGCTTTTGTAGGTAATAATATAGTTCATAAAAAAATAAAATTAATTTGACATTTTTAAATGGGGTTTTCTGAGAAAAACTACATTGATCACTGAATTTTTAGGGTTGACGTAGCAAAAATCTGTGTTTTCGAGTAAATATCTCAAGATTGGGTGCAGTTACAATTTAGACTGTTACATCAAATGAAAAATCGTATAATAAAGTAGAATAACGTGTGTGCGTGTTGTATGTCATTTATTACGGACTCCCATTTGATTGCTACTCAAAACTAAAAGACAATATTCAGTGTTTAATTTAATATCTTAAACTGGGTGAGTCATTTTCCTTTTTGAAGGAATGTCACATGGCAGGTGCAGTAAGGACTCACTCGATATCTTACATATTTATAATTTTCCTTTGAACCATTAAAAGTTAATGTGCACAAAATTTCAAATTCGTAGCTTGAAGCGTTCAAAAGTTATCGAAAAATATTGTTGAACGCGTGTCTTAAGGATTTTTTTTTATGGAAGGTACCAGAAGGATTAAAAGGATTTTGCTGACTAGTAAACTCAAACTTTGTTTTCACTTAAAACTAATTTGTACAAAATTCCGAATTCATTGCTAAACGATTATCTGAGTTATAGTGAGTTCCGTATTTTAAGTGAAGACATTTTGACAGGATATTTGTATGGCAGCTACACGAAGGACTAACAGGATTTTTTTCATAATCATGCGTTTTGCTCCAAGTATTGGAAAATTAACACGTACAAAATTTCAAAGTCGTAGCTTAAACCCTTCTGAAGTAATTGGCCCATATTCTTGAAGGCGTGTTTTAAGGATACTTTGTATGGCAGCTACCCGAAGGAGCAGGACGATTTTGGCCGTTAACGAACTTACAAATTCAATCAAACATCCAGATTCAAAATTGCAAGATCCTAGGTGAAAGCGTTCTTGAGTTATCGTGCTAACGGACAGACGGACGGACGGTCGGATGTCAAGCGTATTTGGAGTTTTTGGCGACAAATAAACAAAAAATAAAATATAACTTTTTTTCCTCCGAGGCTTGGTTTTATGCGTTACAAACTTTTGGGCTGGTTTTATAAAAACTGGTTTTTAGAGAAACTCGAGGGTGTCTTTCGTGTAACCACAATACGAAAGTTTGAAAGTTCATAGAAATACAGAAATAGAAAAAATTAATGTACCTACTCTTTGAAAGTATAAGCTGATCAAAGATCCTTAAAAACGGGTGTCTGAAATTTATATTCTTCTTCTCCACCATCCATAATAGTCTTTTTCTGTGATAAAGGCGGGCAGACTGTATGTCCATAACCACAATATACTCGTAAATCGGAATTCAGAATTTCCTCTAGAGTAATATACGATTGGCTTGTGGTTGACCGTAACTGCCGTAGGTTTATAGTTTACTTCCCATTATCGGCCGTGAAGTATTTCGTCATGTTTACAAGCCGGATAAGACAAGTTTCAGTCAACTAACGTGTTTAATGCAGTAATTTTGATGACATGATCCCATTGCCAAAATTTGTACTACACAAAGGAAGAAATTATTTATCTGCACTTCCGAACTATGGTTCTGTAAAATTATTAAATCTTGACAGTTCACTTTCTGGATTGAAAAAACCACCCCATTATATAAGTAAAAAAGTTTAGGGGACTTTAGGTCATTTCGAAAATAAATTTCTTTCACTTTAAACCCATCATTCAATTCACATCAACAAAATTATGAACAGGACAATCTATCGTTTTATTTGGATAGGGAGTTATATATCTATCTAGTGAGTATTATACTGACTCTCGACAAACTCTCTATATTTACAAGTCTCTGAGTTAATTTATAAGAAGTATCGATACGATTTCTTCACTAAAATACATCAAGACGGTGCAAATGACTGTTGATAAGAAGTTGTTAGATCTGCCACTCACTGTATTGTATCGATTTTTTGCTCCAATCTTAACTACGAGTATTTTCTAGTCGTCTCCGGTATGTCCTAGGACAAACCGAGAACCCATTTTAATTTATCAACGACAGACCCTTTCGGTTCATAACAAAGGGATGGAACGGTATGACCATTTAGTTCCTAGTTAACACGCCTAATGCAATAAAGGCGTATGGGATTTATTTTTGTGTTTGAAATAGATCCGAACATACAGGAATACTACCCATATTAGAGGAAGTGATTCCATGTCCCCGTAATTCCATAGCTGTACATTGGGTACATGAGAATGATTGGAAGAAGTCTTTGAAGAGATTTGTTAATATTATCCATCACTTGGGTCTGTGATTTAATGGGATTTAACGTTCAGTATTATGTAGCTTTGATGAATTTTTTTGTATAATTTTATAGTGAAATTGAGAAAGTTAAGGGAGAAGAAGAGAAGTATTAACATATGAAGTTATTAATCTAATCGATTGATAATAAGGTTAAAATACAAAAGGCCGTTCTTACGATGTTCAGTTACGTTATAACTGAAACTTTAAGTTACATATAGTCATACAAAACTATCGGGTAAAGTTCTAGTTAGAATTTCACTGAAGATCGTAATAATGGCCCACATATAATAAAAAGCCAGAACATCCTTTGTCTGATTTATATTTCTCTAGCAACCGGATTCCAAGGGCGTACCGAGACGGCGTTCACAGGGGTCATAACCCCCCGCCCCCCCAAACTGTTACCTTGGGTAAGAGAAAATTTTCCAATTTTGTTGTTTTTCCACATTTATCTATTTATGCATGTATACGTAGGAGCGTAACGTGAATCTTGCGTTGTTGGGGTAGCAGGCTTCCCAGCAAAAAGCCGTACCCACCAGTGACTTAAGTAACCTCTGTAGCTAGCGTGTGTACCCAGGGTACAAGTGCCGGCTTCGTCACCACGCCACTACTACATTTAAACTTCTCTCACCGATGAGTAAAAAACGTGCAAGCGATTACAAATCGTTTGATTTGGTTTAGTTTTCTTTTCTTTTCTTACCTCGATATACGCGTTATAACTTCACGGGAATATATTATTATGTGACTTTTTAGAGTTAATGAAGTGATAAAGTTAAAGTGAAGTGGTGAAGTGAAAAAGTTTTGAACCCAAAAAACCTGGATTGGGACGTTAGATACCTGCTGCACTGAATGGGTGGGTAAGTTGGGGGTCACGTCGGTTATCACTATATCTTGGCATGAACAAATAGCGTTGGTTCATAGTGGTGATGATGGTCACCAATGTAGCCTGCCGATGACTGAATGGGGGACGTTGGGGAGTACGTTGGTGACCAATGTACCCTGCCATGAGCAGATAGGATAGGTACGTAGGGGGTGACGTTGGTTACCAATGAACCCTACCGAGGACTGAATGGGGTTACTTTGGGTGGTACGTTGGTGACCATTGTGCCCTGCCATGAGCAAATTGGCTGGGTACGTAGGGGGTGACGTTAGTTACCAATGAACCCTACCGAGGACTGAATGGGGTTTACTTTGGGGGGTACGTTCGTGACCATTATGCCCTGCCATGAGGAAATTGGCTGGGTACGTAGGGGGTGACGTTGGTTACTAATGAACCCTACCAAGGACTGAATGGGGGTTACTTTGGGGGGGTACGTTGGTGACTATTGTGCCCTGCTATGAGCAAATTGGCTGGGTAAGTTGGGGTTGGTGTTGGTTACCAATGAACTCTACCGAGGACTGAATGGGGGTTACTTTGGTTGGTACATTGGTGACCATTCTGCCCTGCCATGAGCAAAGTGGCTGGGTACGTTGGGGTTGGTGTTGGTTACCAATGAACTCTACCGAGGACTGAATGGGGGTTACTTTGGGGGGTACGTTGGTGACCATTGTGCCCAGCCATGAGCAAATTGGATGGGTACGTAGGGGGTGACGTTGGTTACCAATGAACCCTACCGAGGACGACGATTCGGGTCAAAGACGTATGTGCACTTAAGAAAGTGCTATCCTTGTTTTCTTATTTTACTTCACGATACCACGGTACAAGAGAACTTAACTAAGTACGTTAAGTTCATTTTCAGTTCTCGTCAGCGGTAGTACGTTTAGTGTTTTCGTGAGTTTTTTTATAGTGAGAATTAGTGAGTTGACAACCAATAAAGTGTAAGTGGATAGACGATCTTCATCATCATATATACAACATTAGATACGTAACTACATAACTTAATTTTTTTATATATATCTTCACACTGCGGATAGATTTTTTTTGTAACGCATAGAACCAAGTTTCGGACAAAAAAAAGTTATGTAGTATTTTTTGTTTAGTTGTGCTCAAAAACGCCGAATCTAAAACGGTCAATTCTTCAGTACCGGCAGAAACTGAAAATTGTACAACGTTAATGAGTATGGTAGTGAAAATGAGGGCTGAAATAAACACTAGTTTTAATCGGATTGAAAATGCGTTGTTTGGAATAAATTGCAAACCTCCGGCCCAATTTCCGCTTCCATGCACTTATCGCTAGTTTAAGTAACGATACAACTCGGGAAAATACGGTATAGTTAATATTGATTACACCACAGTGTTATTATTAATAATAAATACATATATATGTTAATTATAGATCTTGTACTTCAAGAGTATTAGACCGAAAACGAAAGATGTGGCAGTGAAGGGATTTCAGGGACTTTTTGCCGATTCCCTTCTAAAAGAATTTAATTGGCGAGGAGAACAAGGAAAACTGTCATTTAAGGAGAATGAATTTTCTCCTTATTAACAAGTACGTACAATATATTCGCCATTCGTTTTGTGGTTCATTTTGTACATACATACATATGTATTAAGAGTATTTAATGCCTAAAAAAACCTAACATGTAGGTACGTTTCAATTATAGATTTGTGAACCTCCGCTGATTTAAATATAGATGACCTTCATATAACTTTTAAGCTAGAATTACAGAAATGTAGAGGACGACTGAAGGCGCAAAAGAGTAGAGAAAAAAAACAAATCTGCAATAATTGTAAACAGCACATTATTTTGATTATTTAATTATTACTTCAAATTATTGAAACTTGAATTATTTGAGTAAAACTTTTTATTATTTACAACATCGTGAACTCCGATTTATATTGTAGTTAGGGATTAAATAAAATAAATAGTGCGCATGTAATTTGTTCTTTATTAAGGACTTTTATTTGGTTGATACTCGAAACTAAAAGACAATATCATCTGTGTTCAATCTCATATCTGAAACTATGTGAGTCACCGAAAACAAAATTTTGCTTATTCAAGGACTTTCACATGGGAGGTGAGGGAGGACTCACTCGATTTCTAGCATACCTATCCTTTTACCTAGGACCATTTCAAAATTAATGTCTACAAAATTTCTAATTCCGAGCTCGAAGCGATCAAAAGCTATTGAAATATATTCCAGAACACGTGCCATAAGGACTTTTGTATGGAAGCTACCGGAGGGAGTTAACGAATTTGCGCTAACTAGTAAACTCGAACTTTGTTTTCACTGAAAATTAATTTGTACAAAATTCCTAATTCATGACTGAACATGAGTTGTATTGGGTTCCATAAATTGAGTGAAGACTTTTTTTTACAGGATATTTGTATAGCAGCTACACGAAGGACTAATGGGATTACATTCGTAATCATACCTTTAGCTCTAACAATTGGATAATTCACACCTAAAAATTTTCAAAGTAGTAGCTTAAATGTTTTTAAAGTTATCGGCCAATATTCGTAACCATGTGGTTTAAGGGCTCTATGTATGGCAGCTACCTGAAGGAGTATTCCCCGTTAACGAACTTAGCTTTGCAAATTCGACCAAACATCCAGATTCAAAATTTCAAGATCCTAGGCCAAGGCGTTCTGGAGTTATCGTACTATCCGACCGACGGACGGACGGGCTCAAGCGGATTTGGAGTTTTTGACCACAAATAAACATTCAATTCCTTAAAAACTTTTAGTATTAATTTTGTACATATAATTTAAATATAAATAAATAATGACTTTGAAGAAGAATATAATTTGACTTTTTGTTATTCATTTTAGAGATTACTTCCCATGTTAGTTCTAACAGTGTGTGTTAAATGTGCGGGAAGTGTGAAGAACTTGCAACAGTGTTTGAGAAGTGTGTCTAGTTTTTTCCACCGGATGAGAAGTAAGAACAATATGTGAGAAAGACTATTCTTTAATTGCTACTACCACTACGTTCTCAGCCTATCGTACCCCCCCTCATCATAAGCAATACACTACATATGCTACCATTCTGTCCATGGCACAGTATATTCATAACCAAAGTACGATCCCACTCAATTTTTCAATCGTAAGGTACATTGATAACGAACGTACTCCCTACGTACCCACCCAATGTGTCTATGGTAGGGTGCATTCCAGTGGCGTCTTGTGGTTGAGTTGGGTGGGTGTTCAATGCATAATTGATATATTTGGAAAAATTTATATACAGTATGTACCAACGAAATAGACTTTGTTGATAGTTTCATTAGAAGGTCATAACGACAATAAATATTTACTATTGCACGTTAAATGTTTTTATTCGAATTATTGTTTTATTTCGTTTATTTTCATTATTTATATTTTAACGGAATCCTTCTCTGTTTTTCGGCGAAATTTTCGATAACGTTTTCAATGAAAATAGGGTTCGATTTAAGTTTTTTTAGTAAATCACTTTCAATGCCTAACAGTGATAAGCTTTTAATTCTTTTTAGTGCTGAAAATGAACCTTCAACGGAAGCTGTTGTTGATGGTATTGTTAGAATTAAGGAAGCCAATAATTTTATTTCGGAAAAAATATCTTCCAATTGTAGTTCTATTATGTGATGTAAAATTTGATCTATTGTTTTATTTTTATACACGTCGGCACCATAAATAACACACAACTCGTTTTTTAACTTTATTGGGTGAAATACATGACTGTACTCCGTTTTAAAATTGTTGAAGGCTTCATTTGGAAAAGACTGACAGTATAAATTGAATTTTGAAGAATCTAACAGTTGAACAAATTTTAATTTTTCCAGAGACTTGTATCTTGAACTCATTTGAGTAAGAATCGTATATATTATCTCATTAAAGATTTGCTTATAATAAATATTAGCATCAACATTTCTCTTATTTTCAGGGGGACCAGATTTAACTTTAGCAATTTCATAAATTGTGTCAAATTTATTCCTGATCAATGAAATGCTATCTTCTGCCATTTTTACAGAGTTGATGCAATATTCTATATTTATCGACTTCTTTTGGAGAATATCAAAAAGAATATCAGTAAAAGAAAAAATTTGAGAACAAATTTCCAGTAGAAAGGTTGTTTCGAAACATCGCAAAAAATGTAAAAAACCTCGGGCAATTATAGTAGTATTACTATCCCAGTCATGAGGATTTTCAACAATGCTACAGAAAACTTCGATTAATGCTTCTCGAAAGTTGAAACATGTATTTACCAGCCTTGACGTAAAATTCCAACGAGTTGGAGCTACTGATGGTAACCTTTTTTTGACAATATTATCCAATAAATTGATCCTTTTTGTTGAATGTTTAAAAAATGAAGAAAGTCCTGAAAGTGTGTTGAAAAACATTTTCGCCTCCTTAATAAAGCTTACGGACTGCGATAATGCTAGATTTAGCACATGTGCTGTACAGTGTACAAATTTGGCATGAGGACAAACAGAGCGAACTAATGCTTGAGTCCCTTCTTCTGTTCCAGCCATCACCGCTGCTCCGTCATAAGCTTGGGCTCCAAGCTTGGTTTCTGAGCGAAGGACTTTTATTATTTCGAGGATGTGATCAGAAATTGCTTTTGCTGAGCGATCACTACTTACATCAAGGAAACAATAAAACCTTTCTACTGCAATTCCACTGCTTGTTGTATACCGAAACATAACAGATAACTGAGATTTCGAAAAAATATTAATATTAACACGGATAAAAATGGTGTGTCCAATATTTCAGAATGAATGTGCCTAGTGAGAACATTACTGATACATTCAATCAATTCATTTTGAATTGTTGCCGAAGTACCCTGGAAAATAGTAGACGTTCTCATATGTGTCGCTAGCAATTCATCATATCCAGAAAGTAATGTTAAGAGTTCTTTAAAATTACCGCGATTTGAAGACAATATACCCTGTTCATGACCCCTGAAAGCTAAATTTTGCACCGCGAGGAAACATATACAGTCTATTAAGCGAGTTAATATGGCTCTGTTTCTAGAAAACTCTTCGTTGTGCTTCGTGATCGATTGAGCAGTAAGACGATCTAACTGTAACTCAATTCGGATCTCACCAAACAATTTCAAGGAAAGGCAGTTTCTTATATGACTTTCGGACTTTTCGTGTTTAGTTTTAACTTGCGAAAAATGATGCAAATCAGAATATCCTTCGCTGGTCCAAATAGTTTTAACACTACCTGAAAAAAGTATACATGGCCAGCAATACAATTTGTTCATTTTCCTACAACCTGCTAGCCAAAAAGAATTGTCATAATAACGACAATCAAAATGGCGAGTATATGATTTCCCCGCAGACGAAGATTTTGATGTTAGCTCCGAAAGAACTGGCATCGGGCGGCCGCTTAATACTATTTCTTTTTTTTGTAAAATCGAGCCGGTTGAAGGGAGTGGACAAAAGGGCTTCAATAACACAATTACACTCCATTATAATGATTAAACCCAAATCAAAAAAAAAATCAACAATCGAAAACTAATGTAAATAAGGTACTTATCGTTTAGTTTTCCCTTCTGCACTCTACTAACGATCTCGTATCACCTTTGTACGTATCTGGAAACTGCCAAAAGATACAACTTTACATTTCACACTTGATTTTGAAGGAAAAAATAATTACGTGTTCCTCGTCCACGATCAAAACTGAAAAAATTTTAACGTTTTTTTACCGACAAATCAAATGTCAACTCCCGCTGCAAAGTGCAGTAAAACAATTATTTTTCGGTCACTGCGCTATGCGCTTGCGTCGACTTTTTGCAGTCTAATACGTGGGGAAAAATGTCCCCGCTGCATGAATTGAACTGCTTATAGAAAAAACATACAGAACTTGCAAGCCTCTCCAGGTTTGATTGGGCTGTGCAGCCGACAGCACCGAGCCCAGTATTAAAACACAAGAAGCGATCAAAGCTTGGATATTTACATGTGTGTGTTATTTGGATACGAAAGCAATGTTTGATCAAGTGCTGCTTGTTTCGACGTCCCATGTTGGGTTTTGGGTGATGTGCTCTGAATACCACAGAACATGGTACATGAAAGTTTGGTGGGTTTACGAGGTCGACACAACTACCGTCAGCACCAAGACAACTAACGCCAGCACCAAGGTTAGTTGAGCTTGGCGCAATCTTTTTCGTCGACGCTGTTTAGTTTTGTTGTTATTATGCAAGCTATTGTCAATATGATGTCGACATGAGAATATTATGATGACTTTTGCATGCAACTTTCGGTGCAGGAATTTTTGCTGCGATGATTGGGTGTGCAGTGCACACCTTGCACACCCTGAGAAGACGCCACTGGTGCATTCGTAGCCAACGTCACCCCTATGTACCATGCCTATTTCTTCATGGCAGGGTACATTGGTCACCAACGTACCCACCAACGTAACCCCCATTCAGTCTCCGACAGGCAACAATGGTTACCAACGTCAATCCTTACGCACCCAGCCTATTTGCGCCTGGCAGGGCACAATGGTCACCAACGTACCCCCCAACGTAACCCCCATTCAGTCCTCGGCAGGATACATTTGTAACCAACGTCACTCCCAACGTACCCAGCCTATTTGCTCATGGCAGGGTACATTGGTCACCAACGTACCCCCCAAAGTAACCCCCATTCAGTCCTCGGTAAGGTTCATTGGTAACCAACGTCACCCCCTACGTACCCAGCCAATTTGCTCATGGCAGGGCACAATGGTCACCAACGTACCCCCCAACGTAGCTTCCATTCAGTCCTCGGCAGGATACATTTGTAACCAACGTCACTCCCAACGTACCCAGCCAATTTGCTCATGGCAGGGCACAGTGGTCACCAACGTACCTCCCAACGTAACCCCCATTCAGTCCTCGGCAGGATACATTGGTTACGAACGTCACCCCCTACGTACCCAGCCAATTTGCTCATGGCAGGGCACAGTGGTCACCAACGTACCCCCCAAAGTAACCCCCATTCAGTCCTCGGTAAGGTTCATTGGGAACCAACGTCACCCCCTACGTACCCAGCCAATTTGCTCATGGCAGGGCACAATGGTCACCAACGTACCCCCCAACGTAGCCCCCATTCAGTCCTCGGCAGGATACATTTGTAACCAACGTCACTCCCAACGTACCCAGCTAATTTGCTCATGGCAGGGCACAATGGTCACCAACGTACCCCCCAACGTAACCCCCATTCAGTCCTCGGCAGGATACATTGGTTACGAACGTCACCCCCAACGTACCCAGCCTATTTGCTCATGGCAGGGTACATTGGTCACCAACGTACACCCCAATGTAACCTCCATTCAGTCCTCGGCAAGCTACATTGGTTACCAATGTCACCCCCAACGTACCCAGGCTATTTTCTGATGCCAGGGTACATTGATCACCAACGTACCCCCCATTGTACCCATCATAATGATATAAGTGTGAGTGCGTTAAGCTGGGGGGTACCGTAGGCAACCTAACTACATGCCACATTTATGGCTTTTTTTCATACCCTATTCTTAACATTTCGTCTCCGAGATAGGGTGGGTACGATTTTGTCGATGTAGATAGGCAAGTAGGTATCCATCGTCCCTAGCCACGTTTTTTGCTGGGTTGTGTCTTAGATAGGCAGCATATAGGGCCCTTTTCAAGCTTCGTCGTCATGAAGCACGAGAGCTAGGTTTCCTCTTCCTAGTTACTTTTACGAAACCGTCATCACTGGCATGTTGTCGTGGCATGGCTGGACCACGAGATGATATTGTCTCGACAGGTAGGATTGTCCGCGAAGAAGGAGGGCCATTACCGAATTGTGCAAAACACCGAAAAACTTAGAAATTCGCTACGAAAGATTGCCGTGAATAAAATTGTATAACCAAAGACAGTAGAAACTATAAGATGTCCCAAGCATATCAATACCAATTTAAAGAGCTTTACGATTGGCGTCCCAACTCCGGCGGCTATTGCAAAGTTTTACAATTCAGGTTGTGACCCACTGTATGTTGGAGTGAAAGCTCGCCAACTAAAGACTCGTATCCACTGCAGCTCGCAAGCAGATCGCGAGCTGCATGTTCGGTATATGGATACTACATGGCGCTCCGTACAAAAGCATTTCACGCGGAGCACGCGTGCTATTGCTTCATCTGTTTCTGAAGCGTATCCATTGAGCACGTAGCTTTTTATAACCGGCGAGCTGCGGAACGCTTAGAATTTTGACGGATACATTTTTAAGTGTGCTCGCTTTCTGAACGGAGGACGCTCGACAGCTCGTCGATGCCATTCAACGAGTGCTAAAAGGAAATAGTAGTACGGAAAGTTTTGAATAATTAAGATCTTATCCGGAGATATTGAAGTCTTAGCGGCGGCATTTATTGTGTTGCAGGAATAAGTGAGAAAGAAAAGATCACATCGTTGTTGGGTTCGTCCATACCTAAAAAGTAGGAGTTGATATGGTGGCATTCAATTGCTAAACGATTTGAGAGTTAATGGACTTAGTGCTTTTGGACTTTCGCGAGGATTTCCTGGCAACCAGGAAAAAGGATCCAAAGAGAGAATATTTAACTACGGGTTCAGTAGAGCCAAGCGAATTTCAGAAAGTGCTTTTGGAATTATGGCAATGCTTTTTCGAGTCTTGCGGAAGATAATGATGTTACATCCAGATAAAGTAAAGATTATAACTTTATGTTGTATTTATCTCCATAACATCTTGCGGAAGAGTAATTGATCTTCACATTCACATTTATGATTATGAAAATAATGACACACATAAAGTCGTTGAAGGAAGTTGGCCAATGGTTAAAAACGAAAGTAATTTATTGTCATTCGAGCCAATTGTAATTGTCTGCAACCGCGAAAATTATCCGTGAGGAATTCGCCAATTTTTTTATAGGAAGATGGGTCAGTTCCATGGAAGAATGATTTGGCATAACTTTATGTAATAAAATCAAATTATCTGGTCTTTTATTGGCTTGGAAGTAGCAAATATTGTGGTCGGCGTGAATGCTTTATGCAAACACGATAAAAAAGGGAATGATAACCTTCCTGACTTAAATGTCTCATCTGCGGCAGCAACGGATTTCATTTTTTTCCTGTTCCCTTCTGTACTGGCCACGAATCACTTGCCATTTTCGTTCAATTTCCGGGCCATCGCAATTCAGTTTGCAATTCTAAATTAAATCTATCCTGCACATTAGATACAGATACCTTGTTTCTTCACTGTTGAAACATTCGAAAAACCCTAAACGCGCTACGAAGCTTTCCATTTGAAACGGAAAACAGACATGCAGCTCGCCGCCGTTAAAAAGCTGGCCCGTTCCATCAAACATGTCTGCGCGTTAGCAGCTTCTTGCCATTGTATTCACGAGCTCGTAATAAAACGTTCAGTGGATACAGTTGACATGCATAGCGCGCGAGCTGCAAGCGAGGTGCGCGTGGTGCCGGCGAGCTAGTGACGAGCTGAACGTTGAATGCAATTTTTGGTGGTACGGTAATCACGTGCAGAGCGCGCGAGCTATGCTCGCAGACAATCTCAGTGGATACAAGGCTTAACATGTCAAGAAACTTAGGATAACCAAGTTGGAATTTTAACATATCGCCGTGTCGGAAGAACAGTGACGCAACTGCAAAAAATTTTCATTTTTTTCGGAGGAACAATATCATTTTTGACAATTGCCCACAAGCCATACGAGCTTATTAATAGTTGCTATAGACAGCTTCGATCAAGAGCACGTTCTTTTAAAATAACGATGAACGATTTTATGCAAGAATAGCAAAACCACAAAATATTGAAATATGAAAAGAAAAAATTTGCAAAATTGCAGTTGTGTCACTGTTCTTCCGACACGGCGATATAACTTATGTCATAATTAAAGGCTGATTACAGGCTATTTTAGTGGCCCAAAAAAAAAAAATCTCCGCTGCACCACTAGTGATAAAACCGTGTGGTCATTCTGACTGACGATGAAGCTAAGATGACCACAGCCAAAACGATGTTAAAGGTAAGTGGAACAAAGTTCTAGTTATAATGCATTATGAATAAGGCGAATCTAGGTGGTGATTCAGAAGACGACATACCACTAGCCCAAATGCGTACTAGTAGTTAGTGGCCCTAATTTCATGTAGAATACTTTGAAAATATTTTGAAATGTATGTCATGATAAAACAAAGTTAGTAATGAAACCAAGTTTCATTAAACTGTAGTATAAAGGTACTGTATTATACTTCGTTATAGTGGAAATTCCGTTAAATCAGAAGAAATTTTAAGACCTATTACAGACTCGTAGCTTCTCTGTATGCCTAGATTCACAAATATAGGTATACAGGGGGTGAGTTTAGACTGAGGGAGTGGAGCGGTAAAATTGGGCGCATCGGGAATCGCGAGCCGTTAAATCAGAACAAATGTTAAGACCTATTACAGACTTGTAGCAAAGACTATCCATAAGAAGACTGGACACTTACTACACATGCATTTTTTGTGTAAAAAAACCAAAAAACCATTGTATAAGCGGAACAAAGAAATCCGACAGAATAATTTCAATTCCATATTCTTATGGAAATTCACATGCGAAGAAAAGAGTACGCTAATATACAGAAAAGAATGATTACACATTCGCATCTGTGTGCGTCGTTTTTCACAATGCACAAAACAGAACACATTTTTTGCTGCTGTTCTATTCTCAAGTGTTTCAGCATACAAATTTATTGAAACAATATGAGAAATGAAATCACACAAGCACAGCTGAGCGGTATCTGCACATGATTTCATGTATTTTTTTTTATATGCGTTCTGTAAGGATGTTATTGAATTGGTGAATGCGACTCGTTATAAGTTTTTGTCTCTTTTTTAATCATGCATTATGCTATTGCTATCTACTTCCCTCACCTAATTAAATAAAGAAACCAAGGTCAAATTTTTATAACAAAAATACTGCGTAGCTTCCAGTCTTGTTATAGATAGTCCTTGCTTGTAGCTTCTCTGTATGCCTAGATTTACAAAAATATAGGTATACAGTGGGCGAGTTTTGGTTGAGGGGTGGAGCGGTAAAATCAGGGGCTATGAGAACAGCTAAGCATTCATTTATTATTAATTTGGAAACCAATTCCAGAGTTGTTGCAAATTCTATTCGCCAATATATACGAACATACTTATACGGGTGGTGAGTTTTCATTCAAAGGGGTGCATATTTCGGGGCAGGGTGGACTGAGCTGATCGGAATCGGGCTTAGACGAAAGCCTTTAAATTGCCGTTAATTCATATATAACTAGAACTTTGTTGCACTTACCTGTAGCATCGTTTCGACTGTGGTCATCCTAGCTTCATCGTCAGTCAGAACGACCACACGGTTTTATCATTAGGGGTGCAGCGAAAAATTTTTTTTTGGGCACTAAAATAGCCTGTAATAAGCCTTTTATTATGACATAAGCTATATGTTAAAATTCCGATTTGGTCATCCTATGTTTTTTGACATACGGATGTGGTACGGAAGCGAACATGTGTTACATCACTTCTGCAGATCTGGTATACTTGTAAACATTCTTGTGAACATTTTTTTGATTTATTGATGCAGAGGAACCAATTATCGCCGGTGATATTTCAGTATTATGCATGACAACTTCAACTAGTAAACCAATTTCGAAACTTCGCAATCAAACATTGCCTCATCTAAAAGCAAGTGCTTAATTGCGGTCAAAGTGGCAGACTTTAATCCGTCACCCCCTAGTTAGTACAGGATATGGACCGTAAAATACCCTCCTAATTGGAAGATGAAATTTATACGAGACCAGCGATTGATTACTATCAACCTCATCCATCCGTGATGCCATTCAATCGTTATTTTAAATTATGTCCACTGCAATGCGTCGAGCAGAATAAATCGAAATAAAAAGAGGATCCCATCAATTCCCAAACCTAATTACAATGGCTACGACTAAAATTCACGCAAAATAGTCCCGCGATGAATTTCCGTCTGGGTGGTTGCTGTAGGCTTTAGGTTATACTTCTATAGGGAAGACTGGCTTAAAAGTATATTTTAAATAAAATGCAGTACAGATCTGATTCAAAATCAAATTAAAAAATTCAATCTATCGAGAACGTAATTGCATAAATTTGACACGTGACAGGCAGCAGTGAAGTGGATTTCACTGTACGAGGACAACACCGTAGCTACAACGTCGCATTTGCCAAGTTTCATATTTCATTGTAAAATTACGGTGAATAGAAAAAAAGGGTCAATCAGACTCCAAAGAAGGAAAAGGGCCGTGCATGAAATATTGTACCTTGTTTAAAACGAAATATGTATCACTGGGTGCAAGAGCGCAGCTCCCGCACGATTTTTGTGTTTTTTGTTGTTGTACGTCTGAAGGCGGTTCTCTTGTAGTACCCTGAAGGTTTTTAGAAATTGCAACAAATATTTGGTTATCATTAAAAAGTGTATTTAATTTTGGTGGTTAGTCTAGATCTTCGCTCTCAAATTATAAACAAAACGTCCCATAGTGCTTCATTAAGTCAACAGCTCCAAGATTGACTACCTGCACGATGTCATATCTATTATTTCCTTTTACATCTGTGATATGGTAGGAATCTAGGTACACTGGGCTTATTTTAAGTCATATTCCGAATTGTGCTCTTCTCGTAGCTACTAATGATGATGATGAAGTCCCGAGACTACACCATTTTTGAACCATTGGGACGTGTGTATGGCAATCTCTTTGCAGCTAATTGATAAGTTGGTTATGACCGAAATTACTATTCGTTTCCTCTCGAGACTTCAGTCGTCATTTTCGCGTGTTTTATTGATTCCTTTCGACAGCATTCTTCGAAGGCTCGCGAAATGTTACTAACCTTTAAAGAACGAAACTTTAATCATACCCTAGGCAGACGACGCATTCGAATGATCATTCCTAGTCGAATGATAATTCCGCATCGCGTCTGTCCCAATGTAATTGTCGAATGGGTCATTCGTTCCATCATTCCAATTACAATTGCGAAATGGTAATTCGGAGATAAATTGTTAATTCATTCAAGCGCTTGCAACGCTATCTGGCGTCCAGCCTATGAAACTAGTGAAACAAGTGGAAAATCAGGTGTTCCACCGTCCACATTTTTCTTTTTTATTTCATGTGTGCATTAATTACGATCAATCTTTTTAGCGTTTCGTTCACTATTGCTGACATATTAGCACTTTTCTATCACTCTATTTCGAAAGACAATACGTAGCCGTGTGCCAATGCAAAAATGCCAACTTTTATTCAGCATTCCCACAACAATAATATTTTGACAGATTGAATGTAATTCCGATAGACGTGTGTCAATGTTAAATTTCATTGATCATTGAATACGAATGATCATTCCCCAATGATCATTCGAATGCGTCGTCTGCCTAGGGTATTAGAATGTTTGCCAATCTTTCAAGAAGAAGAAAACAAAAATTCAAATTTCTCTGGCAATCCTCACGTAGTGTTTAACTTTAACGCCTATGAATATAATTTATATAAGTCCGCCGCAGTTCTAGTTGAGTACAACTTCAAAATACTGTAATAGTTGATCCGTTGAACCGGATATAAGAACTGTAAAAATAAGGGATAAATTGTTAGCCGCATTAAAAAAGACACTAAACAGCAGTATTGTTGTAGAAAAAAAATCACTTGTAAGGGTATCCTTCCCAGGGGCTACTTTCACGCACTTGACTAGGACAAGAAACATTTTGTTTTAAAACCGATCAGCAATTATCGCTTAATTAATAAATATCCATGGACACGATAATTGCTGATCTGCATCAGCCATCGATCAGATCTCGGAAAATTGACCCGAGTTGGATTTTGTTGATCGATAGCCGATGCTGCAATTTTCCCGCAGACCGCCCAATGGTCTTTGGGCTAGTTTAGGTGCATCACCTCATATCGAGAATCGTGACATAGTTCGAATATTGAACACAATTACCGAGCCGAGGTATGCGTACGGAAAGTCGGGGCCAAACCGGACCGCGACAAGTTCATCGACCCGTCATGCGAAGAGTCTACCATCCAGTCATATCTAACACTACTGGCAACGTATGAGCAGTGAGAGGAGTGGTACCGCATATCCATTGTTAACCTCAATCGTGCACTGAACAGAATCAAAACATCGACAATCTAGGTTGTATTGCCGCACGCAACACCCGCCAACATCGCAATTCAGGATACCAGAATTTCAGTTCGCAAAATTCGCGAGAAATCTTATGGAATGAACAACATTTCATGACTTGCTTTAGGCACATGTTAGGGATGTTGATATCGAAGAAAAATATCGATATATCGAACTTTAAAAATATATTAATATCGGCTGATGATATATCGAAAAAAAATATAAATATATTGAATATTTTTTCCAATGAAAAATAAATTCTTATCTCTCTTCCCGTATCAAATTTATCGTGAAGGGGAGCATATCGCAAAGGCTTTTCAGTGTAAATTTCATGGCCCATTTTCTCAGAAACCACTCGAATGAAATTTTGGACAATTATTCCTTACTGCAAAACGAGCTAATAGAGTGAAGTAAAATTTTATTATTTTTGCGAAGGTTGTAGGTATATATTGCACATCTAATTTTGACGAACAGAAAGCTCCAAGTCAGTCTCATATTACATTATTAAATAATTAAAAATTTTAAATTTCCTTCTACTCTACCTGACAGCAGAGGTGGCATGAGTGGTTTTTGAGAAATTGGATCAAACGAAAAAAATATAACTTTTCAGTAGAGGCACTTCTTGATGTCGTGGAGTCTTGCGGTTTAAGCAGTTTTACCCAGAATTGAGTCTAAATTAAGGATTTAAAATATAAAAGTTTTTTTTACCTCAAAAACGATATGCTCTCTTTAATAAAGATTACGGCGGTACGCGGCTTTTAAAACAAACCCAAAGCCAATAAATAAATAATATTTCGAAATTTTAAATTGCTCTTCACTTCACTAAATTTTCACAACAAAAAACAAGGCTAAATACACTTTCGAAGTGATAATAAAAATATACGAAAAAAGGATGTGACGCAGCAACGGATAGTTATGGTAAGCTGTGACTCTTTAATACAAACATATTACTTTCCTCCGGGTTTTACTTTATTATTTTTTAAGGGCCCGTGAGTCCCAAACCAAAATCGAAAATTTCACCTATTTTGCTTTGATTTCATTTCGAGAGCGTAAGAAATTATTCGTGATCATCGGAAATTTAAATCTGAACGATCACGGACGATGTACAACGATTCAACCGTCAAGCGATGCCCCTACACAGCTCTGTGTGTACGGACCTGTATGTGTGTGTGAGATGCAAAATGATGAAAAACGGAATGTAGAAAAATAGCGAAAGTATGAACGGAAAGGAGTACAATCCGATCGAAAGTTCGAAAGAAAATTCATTGACCTGACGTCTCGGGTTTTTTTAATTTTCTGTGGACGGTGGATTTCTGGACATTCGCATGACATAGTATACTATGTATATTTATGTAGGCACGAGACATGTCTCCATTCATGTTTTTATAGGCAATTGTGGATTAAAATAAAATTAATATCGTATTATTGCATATTGGGTCATTTCATCAAGAATCGCAAAATATTATGAAATTTGGGACCTTACCATCGCCGATTCTTTTGAAAATTTTTGTACTTGAAGAATTAGTGAAATTAATTTTTTTGTTTCTATCTCAATTATAAAGATTTAAAGATTTCGCAAAAATGGTGTCCGAGTTCTCTTTGAAAATTCATATCTCTAGTAATTTTTATCATAGAATAATAAAATAGGGCTTATTTTAAAGGGGAATGTTATCGCAACATAAAAAAATACGAATAAAAATTGTTCCCCAATTTTTTTTTTACAAGGATAACGATTTTGTCCTTTATCCTTGAATATCTCAAAATCCGTAGTTTTGATTAAATGTTGATTGTTTTCCGGCGTCAGTAGGGTTTCTGGTGTGAAACCCCAACACGAAATCCCCGACTGTTGATTAATCGCTGTCCTTGAGGACATGACAGTTGGAAAACCTTCACTGGATACTCCAGTTTCATAAGATTGTGTTGGACTAGGTCCGAAGGAGCTGTTTCGTCATCGGAGGGCATAGACTCGTCAGAGGGTGTATCATGCCTACTATCCGAAACACCCTTACAGCTGGTGGAATTGCTGAGCATAATTTCTATATAGCGCAGTTTTTCAAAACATATTAAAAAACCAAATTGGGATTTCAAGGGATCGGGGTACAAAATATGGGTGAAGGAGTGTGTTAGTGGAGGAAAATAATGCGTCCGAAACGCAAAAAAGCCGAGATCGACACATTCAAAAATCCATATCTTCTAAACGGTTAATGTCACGAAATTAAAACTTAATGAACATCTTAGGTATACTAGGAGAATAGATTGGAAACAAATTTTCGAGTGTGGGTGAAAAACTTTAGATTACGATATCTCACGAAACAATTGAGTGCAATTGTTTATTGAGACAAATAGATAAACATATAATTCCTTTCTATAGAACAGCTAATACTACAAAGTTGAAACTCGGTATGTATATGTAAATCAACTATAAAAGTAATTTAGATAAAAAAATTTAAAATAGCCATTGGCGTTCGGAAGGGGGTGAAATAAATGATCAGTGAAAAAGAAATGCATATATTTTTAGAATTTTCGTCATATCTATTAGGTCTTTCCAAATATTGAATTAATTTTTTTTGTACGGGTTCTTCATAGAAATACCTAGAAAGTGTTTTCAGGATTTTTTGAAATTCAACCCCAAGGTGGTGTAAAGGGGATGTATACATTTTCACGAATTCAGCCGTATCCCTCAGGTCTGATTAGATATCGAATAACTTTTTACTTCCACGGACCTATTTAATAATCACCTAAAACCCGTTTTCAAGTTTTTTCCCTTTTCAACCCCTAAGAGTGTATCTCTTAGGAGTGATAAGGCATCGGATTGATTTTTATTTTCTCTGGCTTTCTTTGTATATATCTAAAAACTCATTTCAGGATTTTTGGATATTCAATCCCAAAATGGGTGCAAGAGGGTTGTACCTGTTTCCACAAATTCTTACATATTTCTTAGTTCTAATGAGATATCGAATTCATTTTTACTTCCTAAGGCTTCCTACATAATCTTCAAAAAGTTGATTTCAGGATGTTTGTTATTCAACTCCAATAGGACGTAAGGCTTTCGATATATTTCTCAGGATTGATGAGATTTTAGTTTGTTTTGACCTTCCACAGACTTTTTATATAATCGCCTACAAACGCATTTCCGATTTCATGTAATGTCCCAAAACCAAATCACGAAAAACCTTCTAATGGCGTAACAACTGATATTATACTAGGACTAGACCTCGTCCCGGAGTATGACCCAATTATGTAATTCATATGTTATATGAGGCAGCGGCGTAAGTATTCTAGCGCGACCCCATTCTAACCGCTTCCCGAACTTTTTTTTAGGTTTTCAGTCACATAGTAACCACCGCATCTCAGAATTAAACTCGTTCCGAACTTCCACCCAAAAAATAATAAAGTTGCGCCCAGACTGTTGGCAAATTTTTTTTTCTTTTTTTCGATTTACTTTTTGCCCTGTTTGCCACATAGAAAGAAGAAAAGCTAAAAATCACTTTTCATTCTGAGCAGGCGACATTATGCCGATTACACACACACACCTTGCCATGTAGTTACAATGCCTTCGAATCGTGTGCTGCAGGCTTGCTGGGTGGGGAACATCGTAACCTTTTTACTCTCAGCGAATGAAACATAAAAACAAACCTGCCGAAAAAAATGCGACATAGCCACACGTCCGATCAGCTCGACCTCTCTGTCTGAATGGAAAATTTGATTGAAAAATGTAGTTTGAAAAATCGTTGCAAAAACAAAGTTATACTAACTTTTTTGAAGCTTTTTGAATTTAAGTTGCTTTAGAACGCTTTGATAAAGTAACATAAGAAAAAACAAAATAAAAAAAAATCGGTTTTCATAGAAAATTTTAATAATAAAAAAACATAATTTTTTTTAAAAATCAGAGTTTTCAAAATGTATTATTTCCAAACATAAGTCCAAATCGAAAATTCTAATTCCAAAAAAAAATAGATTGAATCGTTCCTAATTGAGTGAAAACAAAAATAATGAAAATCACTTCAGAAATGTTTCCAAAATCGCAATTACCAAATGTGTGTTTTCAATAATTTCGAAAACTTATTCGATGTAATCGCTTATAATTTTACTTATGATCGAAATTTCAAAAAACAATAATCAACAGAAACTTTAACACATATTGCTAATTATATTTGTCTAAGCAGAAAAGACCTATCTTTTGCTGCTTTGGAGATTTCGCGAATCCCGTTTGCCTTATTTTCAACAAAAATGCTGTTTTGGTATACACGGGGCCTTAATAATAAAGTATTGTGATCGATATGGAATTTGCAACCCTGAAATTTTGTATTTTCACGTTTTAGGACTAGTAAGCCCCAAAAAAGCAAAAAAAAATGTCCGTCTGTCCACCGTAGACGCCGTACATCGTCCGCCGTACGCCGTACGCAAAATCGTTTGAAGGCGCCTAGCTCCCAAACGCGTTGAAATTTTAAGATGAAATTTTTATGGTAGGTAGAGATTGGGTGAACCGCTATGACTGGTATATTTTCGGGGGTGGGGGTACGAGAGGAGAGGAGAGAGGAGCGTTTTAGACGAAAAATTTTGGTTTCCAGATCTCAGGAACCACTGAAAAACTTTGGATTACAATATCTTCCGAACCAATTACACCAGGAAAATAAAATTTAGTTTCTGTATATGGGATCACAAGAGGAGTCTACTGAAACTAAATTTTTTAAGGGGGAGGTGGAGCACAAAAGTGGGGTGACACAGATTTTTAAAAAAATTTCATTTTTATATATCAAAAACGGAACCAGATATGATTTGGAAAATTTTACAGGAGTTGGGGTTGGTAAACCTCTAGTAGGAAAAATTTTGGGGGGTGTGGGTGTTGGGGTTGATAGTGAAAGTGGGTAGGAAGGATAAAAATCTGAATTTTATTCTCGAAAACCGTAATGAATAGAAAGCTAAAAATTTAGCATTATACAGGGTGTTTGGCACTCCGTCCGCCAGCTTATAAGGGGTTATTCCTTGATATATTTGGAGAAAAATTTTTTCTACAGGGTGGGTTAATTTTCAATATCAGTGGAGATACAGGATGGTTAAGAAAAATATTTTTGACCGATACCCTCACTCACTTAAAACGTTATAACTTGAAAGCGAGTAATCACAAGGCAAAGTGTTATAACTCGTTATACTCTAGATGAAATCATATAGAGTATTATAAGTTTAATCCAGCCCAAAAGTTTGTAACGCATAGAACCAAGCCTCGGACGAAAAAAAGTTATATATTATTTTTTGTTTATTTATGGCCAAAAACCTCAAATCCGCTTGACGTCCGTCCGTCCGTCCGTCCGTCCGTCCGTCCGTCCGTCCGTCCGTCCGTCCGTCCGTCCGTCCGTCCGTCTGTCCGTGAACACGATAACTCAGGAACGCCTTCACCTAGGATCTTGAAATTTTGAATCTGGATGTTTGGTTGAATTTGTAAGGCTAAGTTCGTTAACGGGCAAAATCGTCCTACTCCTTCGGGTAGCTGCCATACAAAATGTCCTTAAAACAACTGTTCAAGAATATTGGTCGATAACTTCAGAAGGGTTTAAGCTACGACATTGAAATTTTGTAGGTGTTATTTTTCCAATAGGTGGAACTAAATATATGATTATGAAGAAAATCCTATTAGTCCTTCGTGTAGCTGCCATACAAATATCCTGTCAAAACGTCTTCACTTAATTTACGAAACTCACTGTAACTCAAGTAATCTTTTAGCTACAAATTCGGAATTTTGTACAAGTTAGTTTGGAGTGAAAAGAAAGTTCGATTTTACTAGTCAGCGAAATCCTTTTACTCCTTCTGGTAGCTGCCATACAAAATGTCCTTAAAACACGTGTTTAAGAATATTGGCCGATAACTTGAGAAGGGTTTAAGCTACGACATTGAAATTTTGTATGTGTTATTTTTTCAATAGTTAGAGCTAAATATATGATTATGAGGAAAATGCTATTAGTCCTTCGTGTAGCTGCCATACAAATATCCTGTCAAAACGTCTTCACTTAATTTACGGAACTTACTATAACGCAAGGAATCTTTTAGCTATGAACTGGACATTTTGTACAAATTAGTTTTGAGTAAAAACAAAGTTCGAGTTTACTAATCACCGAAATTCATTCACTCCTTCTGGTACCTGCCATACAAAATGTCCTTAAGACACATGTTCAACAATATTTTTCGATAACTTTTGAACGCTTCAAGCTACAAATTTGAAATTTTGTACACGTTCATTTTTAAATGGTTCCAAGGAAAAGGATAAATATGTAAGAAATCGAGTGAGTCCTTTCTGCACCTCCCATGACAAAGTCCTTCAAGAAGGACATTTTTTTTCGATGACTTACCCAGTTCAAGATATGAAATTAAACACTGTCTTTTTGTTTTGAGTAGCAATCTAATGGCAGTCCTTAATAAAGGACATACAACATGCACACACGTAATTCTACTTTATCCCCAACTACAATATAAATCGGAGTTTAGTATTCATCTAGAGTATTATACGATTGGCTTGCAGCCGATCGTGACAGCAGTATGTTTTTTTATGGAATCGAATTACCTTTCATTTGATTTCAATGATTTAAAAACTTCTTCAGAGAAAATGGGAATTCTAGAAACATTTCAATTCTATCAAGATGATGACCCATAAGTGGTTCCTGAGATCTAAAAACCAAATTAAATATAATTTAACTATTAATATTTACCCACAATTCAATTCCTAACTTCGATCAGAATTCAATTCCTATCCTACTCTGGTAGCACTTATTTCCTATCAGATCTCTGCTTGCTGAAAGCTTCACCGCTACAGCCAGGAATGTGTGGAAGCAAATATCTTATTGCATCCACCGCACCGTGAACGAACATTTTTTTTCAAGACGTCACAGTGGGCTTACTACGGAATGAAATGAACGCTCATAGAAGCAACTTTCAAATTGCTTCCATGTGTCTTCTTCTTGGATTCTTTTCGCTTGCCTTTATCGTGGTGTTGCCAAATCGGCTGTGTGCGATATTCGCGAGTAGTTTCCTGTGAACTTTTATTTAGACTGTGTCAAGGAAAATGTTTGAAACATGAAATTTTTTTCGCGATTTTTCTGCGCGATTTAGAAAACGCATTTTAGATATAATATTTTTCTGCAAAATGTAAGGGAAGCATCCGTTAGCACGATAACTCAAGAAGGCCTTGACCTAGGATCTTGAAATTGTGAATATAGATGTTTGGTTGAATTTGTAAGGCTAAGTTCGTTAACGGGCAACTGTCTGTCTGATAGATTCCATACAAAAAATCCTTAAGACACGTGTTCAACAATATTTGCGATAACTTTTGAATGCTTCAAGCTTGGAATTTCAAATTTTGTACCCATAAATTTTTAAATGGTTCCAGGGAAAAGGAGAAGTATGTGTAAAATCGAGTGAGTCCTTCCTGCACCTCCATGTGAAAGACCTTCAAAAGGGAAAAAAAAAATTTCGGCGACTCACCCAGTTCAAAATATGAAATTAAATACTGACGATATTGTCTTTTAGTTTTAAGTAGCAACCAGATAGGAGTCTTTAAACAGACAATTTCTTTTACCTGTAACCATTTGAAGCATTCAAAGCTATCGGAAAATAATCTTGAACACATCTTTTAAGGACTTTTTGTATGGAAGCTACTCAAAGAAGTAGAATGATTTCGCTGACTAGTGAACTTTCACTCAAAACTAATTTGTACAAAATTCCGAATTTGTGACTGAACGATTTCTTGAGAGATAGTGAGATCCGTAATTTGAATGAAGACATTTTTACAAGATTTTCGTATGGCAGCTACTCAAAGGACTCGTGGGTTATTCATTCATTTAACTGCAACGTTTGAAAAACCAACGTATACAAAATTTTATACTCGTAGCTTACAGTGTTCTGAAGTTATTGGTAAATGTTCTTGAATACGTATCTTAAGGATTTTTTGTATGGCAGCTACCCGAAGGAGTAGGACGACTTTACTCGTTAACGATCTTGGCCTTACAAATTCGACCAAATAAACTTTTTGTTTTCGTGGCGTTCAGTTCTCACTAAACTGAAAAATTCTTGCAAATCACTTTCAGAATATTTCCGGAACTAACTATGTATACAGGGTGTAACTAGTACTGAGGTTCAAATGAAAATGGAAGATAGAGGAACTTGTCCTGAGTAGAAAATCGTTCCACACATACTCCCGTTTTTGCACCTTTAAGGAGATAGCGCGATTTTAAGGACGAAGGATTTTCATCGTACCTGTGATCACTGTTTGATCTCTAACTTCTGCTGTACTTAGCATAACGTAATAATTCTGGGCTCGTTGGAAAAGACACAAATTTTTCTTTTTAATTGCTATCAACTGTGTCAATCAGTGTTATACTTTTTGAGAAAAATTCATTTAAATGACACAAAAATAATAAAAAATTAAAAAAAAACAAAAAAGTCCTGTTTTCTTCAAGAAGGACCTGATTAACCACCAAATTTTATTACATTTTCGGAAGGCCCATAAAATTTCACTATACGTTCGATAACAGAATTTCTTCATAGGTTGAATTGTAAAGGAGCGGGGCTAACAGTTATCAAGCATGTTCCCTTCAAGTAAATCTGGTTTGGCACCCGTCATTCGCCGAAGGAGTATGATTAATAATAGTGAGGACGAAATAAATGCATGTGGTTGATGCCTAATCGATGGCCGATGCGCCGGGTGCTTACCGTGGGGTCCCTAGCCGCAATGCGCAGTATGCGCTCCTCCGTGGCCACAGGTACCGAGTGTCGCCGTCCTGGATGTTGTGTCTCCCGCCACGGCTGCAGTGTACCTCGTTCACGAAGGTTCCGATGAATGCTGATGAACATCCGATAATGGGGGTACCGAGATCTGTCCGGATACCGTTCCCGGTAAACTCTTTCCCATACACGAAGTGCATGTCTGCCATTTCTTCCGTTGTAAAAGACCTCCTTTTGCTTGCCATGTTGCTCGTAATGATGTCTATGACATTCTGTTTGCTGCTGCTTCCTCCCGATTCTTTTATCGCAGAAAAATCTACGTAGGACGAAGTCATTCCTGTTCCTTAAGGGAGCGGGTAAACTCCACGCCCTACTTAAATGGATATTACTTAATTAACTTAAATGGATGTTAGTTAATTTACTTAAATGGACGCTATCTAATTAGTTGTCATATTTTTACTTACCTGTAACATAATTTCCACACATAAGAGCAATACGTGTGTTGTTAACATGGTTGCTCATTACTGCATCTGTTTTGCGGTAAATTCTATGTTTAGCAGTATTTCCAACATGTGCAGGGAACTCACTTGTTGTTGCAAATATGAAGAAATTCTGTTGTCAAACGTATAGTGAAATTTTATGGGCTTTCCGAAAATGCAATAAAATTTGGTGGTTAATCAGGTCCTTCTTGGAGAAAACAGGACTTTTTTGTATTTTTTTTAATTTTTTATTATTTTTGTGTCATTTAAATAAATTTTTCTCAAAAAGTATAACACTGATTGACACAGTTGATAGCAATTAGAAAGAAGAATTTGTGTCCTTTCCAACGAGCCCAGAATTATTACGTTACGCTAAGTACAGCAGAAGTTAGAGATCAAACAGGGATCACAGGTACGATGTAGAGTCACTGTATACGAACTAACACATACATCCATTATCATGAGTACGGACATTGCGTGTTTCATTTGAAACCAGTAAATTTAAATTTTTTTTGCAGTTGACTCGGTTTTTAATTTTAGGGATCCCCACGGAAGTAGGTAAACGCAATATTTACTGGAAAATTATTAAATTGTGAAACAAAAATCGAAAAGTTATAGAACATTGAGATTAAAAATCGGAACTTTATCACGCACACATTTACATTTTAGTACATCATTGACAATGACATTTCGAATTGTCATGTTATTATTTTGATTTCGCGATTCGGGTGGTGTTTCGCGAGTATTGTTTCAAAAGTTAATTTTCCGGCACAATGCCGAAGATATTTTAAACTTATTGTTTCGAAAGTGATTTGTGCTGTGTTTGTGCAGTGTTCTTGCAGTGTTTGTACAATATACCGGCACTTAGCTTAATTTTCCGGCACAATGCCGTAGAAATTTTACAAATGTTATTCTCTTCTGCGATATGTGCAACTTGGCGGTACATCAGGACTGCTACGGTGTTCCCTACATTCCGGAAGGACAATGGCTCTGTCAACGGTGTCTACAATCGCCGAGTACGCCGGTTAGTTGTGTTCTCTGCCCGAATACTGGTGGTGCTTTCAAACAAACCGATCGCGGACACTGGGCTCATGTGGTTTGTGCTCTTTCGATACCGGAAGTGCGATTTGCCAACACAGTTTTCCTCGAACCAATTGGTAAGTTCGTTAGTCTTGCATCGTTTTGAAACTCGATTGATAAATTTCCATTTCGTTTAGATTCGATTGAAATGATCCCTCCAGCACGTTGGCGATTGACTTGCTACGTGTGCATTCGAATGCGCGATCAAGGTGGACCGTTGTTTAAGGGAATTCGAAAGGAGCTTGAAAGAGAAGGAATCGTCGAACAACCGAAATCGGACGATTGCATTGCTCAGGCCATCGACAATGAATTCAAGGAACTATTGACTGGAGCTCCGAAGGATGCGCTCGTCGAGAAATTGCTTATTCTGTCCGATAAGGCTCAAGCTCTTCGTCATCCGTCGCAGAGAGCAAAGCGCGTCAAACAAATCCGTTTAGAAATGAAAAAAAATGCGAAAATCCATTACGCGAGCGAAGACTGTAGCAGTAAGTTGTAGATCTAAATTGAAATGTAGCAGGGCTAATTATTTAATTTCATTGCAGCAAAAAGTTCTGTATGATAGTTCACAATCCGACACCAAAGCAAAGGAAGCCGAAGCAGTTATACAGACGCCCCCATGCAGTCCCTTGAAAAGTACATGTAATAGTGCATCACCGTCCGGCGTGAACCGTAGAACTGCCGTTCTTTTCACACGAAAAGCGCAAGCAGCTCTAAAAAAGCCCGAACAAATAGCAAAAGAAGAATCGTCGTGCGACACGTCGACTCTCGAAAAAGTGAAATCACCGAAGCGCAACTCAAAAAATAAATGTCTTTCGAATCGACGCAGTCTCGAAGGTGAATCTCAACCCGAAAAACATCGTAGCCCATCGACAAGCCCAACAAAATCTCCGCAAACCGAAAATTACGAATCAATTCCGGACAGTTTTCGTCTGTATCGGGCCAATACGAATCGCGAAATTTCCGAAACGGACGATAGCGGCAGCGAATACAGGCAGTCCGTGTAGTAGCTGTTCTGAATTTAGTGGAAGTGGATCAGGATCGGATTTCGATTCGAGTTTTGACGAAGCCGGCAGTGGTAATGAATCGGAAATGCTGTCGGCTGGTGAAACCGAACCGAACGAAAATGAGAAAGTCAATACACAACGGCACGGCGGTCAACAACGCCACAACCGAAAGAAGATAAACCGGCATTGGAACCGCTTCAATTGGTTTGGGCAAAATGTCGCGGATATCCGTGGTATCCGGCATTGACAATTGATCCGAAAACACCGAAAGAATTCGTACATAACGATGTACCGTTGCCAGCACCGCCACAAGATGTTTTAAATTTACGCAAAAACGACACCGATGAGGTTTTCTTGAAATTGTTTTTCGATGTTAAACGAACGTGGCAATGGTTGCCATGGATCCAATTGGAATTGCTCGGTTTGGACAAGCAAGTCGATCAGTCCAAGTTGATCGAGTCGCGTAAGCCGACCAAACGAAAGGCCGTTAAGAAAGCTTATCAGGATGCGTTGCATTATCAAAGTCAAGTGACCGATTTAGAAGCTCAAGGACCCGGAGCTATAATGTAGACGTTTTAAAGTTAAGCTACATTTTCTTGTCGTCCTCGACTTTTTCTTTTATATTTATAACATTCTGGCAATAAAAATCCATGTCAAATATTTAAATTTGTGGTTTTTAATCAAAAGTTGTTGCAAGTCTTTGAGAATCAAATTTTAATTCGGAACAGTCGTATTTTTTGTCAATGCACGCACTGGATTTTTTTTATTCAACGTGTTTCAGTCGTCTTCGGCCCGATCTACGTACTACCGAAATTACCACATAAATTTCTAGAATTAAACGGGGTGGGGGTCCACAAATTTTCGGAATTGAGTTTTAATTCGTAACAACATGTTACAATAATAATTTTGGGACTGATCCTGTTAACGTTCTGCCTTTTGGGCAAGTCGAAAAAATTGAGTTTCGTGCGGTCATTAAAGTTAAAAACCAAGGCAAATCATTCGAGAAGAAATGGAGGCCGCTGATCATCTGAATCCACTAAAGGTTTAACTAAAAACATAGCAATCGGCATTTCTAGAATAGACTATTTAAGTACAGGGCTTTACAGATGCAAATGAATAATCCAGAGGAAGCAATCCCGACGACTAGCTCTATCGACAACTGATAGTTAGCACGGAAATCAGGGAGAATTGAAATCAAAATTCTACAATTCGTACAGCTTTTTATTCATATTATTTGACCAGGCAAAACGCTTTAGTGCAGAAACATGACAGATAAATTCCAAACTATTGTATTTGTTTGATTCTTTCAATTCTGTCAATGCAAATGTATTGCTATACAATATCCTTTGAAGTTTTCACTGAACAGGTATTCCCTAAATATTAAAATGTTATTTTATCTGCATGCAGCCATCAAGTTTGAGTAGTGTATAAAGTGTAACCTTTCTGCACTTTTTCTATCTAGACTCGGAAAAAAGAACAGCGACCTCTGACGTCACTCGTACACTTTCTGCACTGGTGTAGATAGTGTAGCCAAAAGTTCGCAACCAGTACAACTACTTTCATTTAAAAATACTAAAATCTAAGCAAAAATAATCACTTACAGTTAAAACTTACATTCTTTGTGTACTAAGTCTATAATGTATATAGTTCCACGGTTAATTCGTAACCACCACCTTAAAATTAAACGCCACCAGAATATTATAAAAATAATAAAGCCATTGAAAAATAATAATGTTAAGTAAATTGTATATATAATAGCAGACTTTTCAGTTGCAATAATAATAATAAGTACATTCTAAAACAATACAGCACCGCAACAAGATCAACTCAATCTCTCGCTTATTCGTACACGCTAATCGACATTTTTCGAATCATCACGTAATTTATGTCGTACTGAATGAATCCGTAACGGTGGCAAAGAGCCTCTAAGGTGCTTTAGTCTTTTATTGATTTCGACACGTTTCGGTTGAGGCAATTGTTCGTCCATACTAGACGGAAAAATTTCAGTACTTTGTGCTATTAGTCCAGATTTTCGAAAATAGCGTGGCATCGAGTAGTCAACTTCCAATGCTCTGGCCTTATTGGCTGTCTGTATTGAATACAAACTGGTTGATTCCTTGTACTTTTCAATTGTCGGCGTATCTTCGTAGTTCTTCGGTAGCATCGAATACGAAATCGATGAAATTTCCGGTGTACTGATCTTACTGATCGAACCCGATGATTTCGAGAAAATATCATTTTCGCAATTCGAAAGTGACAACTCCCTTTTTGTAAAAGATGATATTAAATGTAAACCTGTTGCATTGAAGTACCACAATGAATTGGTTTTTATCCCTTTAATGCACACATTATAAAAACAAACAAAATTTTATTATCAACGAAAAATATAATTATATTGCATCGAAATTGTTTTTTAATTTCAATGAAAACAGTGCAAGTGAAATTTTGACATAATTAATTTTTATTCGTTTGTACAAAGAGCCCGTAAATGTGAATAATATCGTGAGCGCGCTCAAATAAAACTAGTGGGATCTAAGGTGGTATTCATCAACGTACGAGTATACAACTCCTTTACAACTAAATGGGGATGTAACCCCAACAAAAATAATAAAACTATGTAATTTCTAACCGATTATAAAAAAGTTGAAGTAAAAAAGAATTCGATATCTCATAAGAGCTAAGATATATTTCAGACTTTGTAAAAACGTACACCACCACTGCATTCACCCTGAGGGGTTCAATCTCAAAAATTAAAAACTTATTCAATATCTAATCAGTTCTAAAAAAAACTTTTTTGGAATTCGTGAAAACGTGCGCACAACCATCTTTTAACCCTGTTGGGAATTGCACAGTTACACCGCTGTACCGCAAAGTAAATTTAAATTTTTCAAATATATCCGCTTAAGGACATTGTTGGATCAGAAGTTGGATCCAATTCAACTGTGCAGGTCGGATTTCTTTTCGGGTTCAGCTGATTCGACCTGGCTGCACTATTTTTCAACATTTTCTTAAAAAACTCCTGTGTCCCTTTTCGAAAACCGGGTGAGCAGATAATCACGTAAAATCAATGTTTTAAATATTACCACGGTGGCGCAACGGACTAGCGCATTGCGACTTGTACGTGTACGAAAATCTGTTCAGAGGACCCAGGTTCGAACCCCGCCGTCGATGATGTTTCCAGAATAAAACTTTAGGTACTTAAAAATATATAACATTTAAATTGATCTCATTTGTAGTAGAAAAAATAGCGCGTAGCGAGGGGAAAGTAAAAAAAATTAATAAGGTGTGTAAGAGAGAAGAATTTTCTTTTTTATTTCGTTATTTTCGAAACTCATTCGCAACTTTATGTCTGTTTAAAAAAAAATTTAGTCAGGGCAACGTTTTTGCTGTTTAAAAGAAGATTTAGTCAGCGCAACTTATTTGCTGTTTTAAGGTTGTTCGTTGGTTTGCTACAACGTCCTCACAGCTGCATTCTATCTCCCACTTTTAGCTTCACAACGTTGTAACAACGTTGCCATGTGGTTGTTTCACTGTTCCATCGCAACCAAATTGCTGTTGAAAGTTCTGTAACAACGTTGCAAGAACCCGAAAACAGAGATCTGTCTTACTTGGGATTTGTATGGCAGCTACACGAAGGACTAATAGGATTTTCTTCATATTCATACATTTAGCTCCAACTATTGGAAAAATAATACATACAAAATTTCAAAGACGTAGCTTAAACACTTCTGAAGTTATCGGCCAATATTCTTGAACACAACTTCTGATTAAACAGTCATGATAGACGGACGTACTTTGATTCTCACAATTATTGCAATAGTTTCATATCGTTCAGTTATTAAAACCAAGAATTCTAATTTCTAGTTAATTCTATCGAACAGTAAAGTTGTATACAATTAACGATTTTTACCTCAATTATAACTTAATAAAAACGTAAATAAAATGTTTTCTTTCGGTAACATTGACACTCTCACAGTGCTTACACAGTGCTAGTTTTCGGTTTTGGCGGAGTCCCAAAAATTACAGTGCTACACTAGCTGACTTTGCGGTGTTTTATTGCCACTCGAAACAATTGGAAATATTTTTTTGAACTATAGCAGAGTGTAGTGTGGTTGCCTGTGCCGATAAAGACAATAAAACGCCACTAATCTGTTGGCGCGGCTTTTGCGGTAACATTTTTCACTGCAAATGTGCCGGTCTGTCCGGTGTTGTGGGAGATTCTGTCGTAAAGGCAGGTAGTGGACTCTACTGGTTTTGCGAATCGTGCAGATCTACCTCTTCTTCTGTCTATGTGACAAAAATTTTGAAGACGAAGTCCATCATGCAGTCGCTTCAAAACGAATTTCTGTCGCTTCAGCAGAAATTTCAAGCTGCTTTGAGTGAAATAAATCAGGTATGCGTTAACTCGGATCCAGTTTTTACAACACGAAGCAAATCAACATCATCAACATCAATTACTGCTTCTGGGGTCACCCCACAATTAACAAGACAGTTACGGTCAAGACAGATTAACTCTGCGACTAGCGCCGTGCTGATCAACAAAGGGTCGATTCGAGCTGGTCCGAGCTCCGCTTGTGGCACCTCCTCTGCATGTACGGCAGGTACATCAGTCAGCAATAATGACAACTCGAATGACACAAATTGTGTTGTCGATAATTCCACTGACGATAAAAATTGTAGTGACGTCACATTGATTCATCCCTCTACAAGCAAGCTGCCTGATGCTGAAATAATTCCCAGTCTCACTCCGGCGAAGATGCCTCACTGGATTTATGTCTCTCGCTGCGACGTTGCGACTCAACATTAACGGAGTTTCCATGTTATCGTCTTACAAAGTCTGGTGAGGATCTTTGTAATTTGTCATATGTGTCATTCAAAATCCGGGTGCCTCATGATATGATACATAAGGTCTTGAAACCTATGTTTTGGCGAAAAGGTCTTGTCGTAAAAGAATTCTATTCGAGATCTCGGAAAAATTTTCGCGCACTAGAATTGAAGGAAGCTCTCACTTAATTTCTATGCCTTCAGCAAATAATGTTCCAAATAGTTATGTTTCTAATAATAATTCTAATAATTTCAATGTTATATTGCAAAAATTACTGACATTAATGTACCAAAATGTGCGTGGACTCAGATCTAAGTTGATGGAATTTCAATTATCTGTTCTTGAGAATAATTCTGATGTAATTTGTGCTACTGAGTCCTGGTTGAACTGCTCTGTCCTAGGCCTGGAACTACTTACGGACACGTATGATATTTATCGCTGTGATCGTGACTTAGTGCGGTCTGGAAAAAAGGATGGTGGTGGTGTCTTAATCGCAGTAAATGTAACTTCGGTCTTAAGGAAATTAAATATATAGGACATATATTTAATGAAGAAGGGATGAAACCTGATCCGTCGAAAATAGAAGCTATCTGTGCCATAACTAAACCTAATAACGTCAGTGATCTTCAACGTTTTTTAGAATGGTGAATTATTTAGGCCAATTTATCAAAGATTTGTTAACAAAAAATTCTAATTTACGAAACTGCATGTTCTGTTCGGCATTGGTCAGAAGTTCATGAAAAAGAATTCAAAAATTTAAAATCTTTATTGTCTCACACCCCTGTTTTGACATTGTCTCGATCAAAACAAGCCAATAGCATTATCAGTAGATGCATCAAAAAACGCAGTTGGAGCAGTAATAATGCACAATCCTAATCCTATTGCTTATGCGTCTGCTACTTTGACTGATTGCCAACAAAATTATACACAAATAGAGAAGGAGTTATTCGCAATTTGGTTTGGTTGTACAAAATTTCATTAGTATATATATGGAAAAAATGTAACAGTTGAAACAGACCACAAACCTTCAGTACCACTTTTTCAAAGACCTCTATATAAAATACTATCCAGGTTGCAGCGCTTCATGCTTCGCTTACAAGCGTATGACCTCAACGTCATTTACAAACCGGGTAAATATCTTTAAGTCGCTGACACGCTTTCACGAGCAGCTTTACCGAATGAAACCTTAACTGATTTTGATAAAGACCTTACCCTGCATTGCAATATGCTTTTATCAAATTTATCTGTTTCCGAAGAAAAAATTCAAGAAATAAAAGACCTTACCCGTCATGATGAAGCATTAGTACAGGTACAAAAAATCTGCCAACAGTCTGAGCGCAACTTTATTATTTTATGGGTAGAAGTCCGAAACGTGTTTAATGCTTAGATGCGGTGTAGGTTACCATGCGACTGACAATCTAAAAAATAACGTTCCAAATAACCTCCTGATTATTCCTGGTTATTTACGTATTTTTTTTATCAATAGAATATTCCATAGAAGTAAAAGCGAATTCGATCACATTAAACCTAAAGGTATTCGGAATCAGTAAAAACTTGAACAATACCTCCAGTAGGCTTAATAGGAAAAACTGCTTAAATCGGTTTTTCCCCCGACTATGTTTTAAGCTTATTGAAGTAAGAGTGAATTCCAAATCCCAATAAACGTATAGTGAAATAGTATAGTGAAATTTTATTGGCTTTCCGAAAATGCAATAAAATTTGGTGGTTAATCAGGTCCTTCTTGGAGAAAACAGGACTTTTTTGTATTTTTTTTAAATTTTTTATTATTTTTGTGTCATTTAAATGAATTTTTCTCTAAAAGCATAACACTGATTGATACAGTTGATAGCAATTAGAAAGAAGAATTTGTGTCCTTTCCAACGAGCCCAGAATTATTACGTTACGCTAAGTACAGCAGAAGTTAGAGATCAAACAGTGATCACAGGTACGATGAAAATCCTTCGTCCTTAAAATCGCGCTATCTCCTTAACGGTGCAAAAACGGGAGTATGTGTAGAACGATTTTCTACTCAGGACAAGTTCCTCTATCTCCCATTTTCGTTTGAACCTCAGTACTAGTTACACCCTGTATACAGGGTGTTTGGCACTCCATATGCCACCTTGTAAGGGGTTATTCCTTGATATATTTGGAGAAAAAAATTGTTCTACAGGGTGGGTCAATTTTTAATATTAGTGGAGATACAGGGTGGTTAAGAAAAGTGTTTTTGACCGGTACCCTCACTCACTTAAAACGTTAAATCTTGAAAACGAATAATCACAAGGCAAAGTGTTATAACTCGTTTTTTAGGCAATCGAATTACCTTTCATTTGATGTAACAGTCTAAATTGTAACTGCACCCAATCTTGAGATATTTACTCGAAAACACAGATTTTTGCTACGTCAACCCTAAAAATTCAGTGATCAATGTAGTTTTCCTCAGAAAACCCCATTATAAAAATGTCATTTTAATTTAATTTTTTTATGAACCGTATTATTACCTACAAAAGCTGCATACATATGTATGAGTTACGATTAACATTTTGGAAGTAACAGGTAAAAATACATATCGCATAAAAATTAAATATTTAAAAGTCAGTGCCATAAAGTGGACCTCGTCCAATAATCTGTTTAATTTGTCGTTAGTACTGAAGTAATTTTATTGCACATTTATAACTATTTAAAGTATGAAGGAAAACAATGAAATGTAAGTGAGTTTCAACATAATTGATGCTTTTATCTGGACGTGGTAGGTACTACTGGATGCGGTACTATGCCTTTTTTAATAGGGTGTCTTACAAAATAAAATGCATATAAAAGCAAAACTACCTTCATATTTTTCTCAGCTTTAGTTACGTTGCTAAGAGAAGAAGGTGTCAGTAGAATTTAAAAAATTATTTCAAAATGCCTGAGTACTCCAATAAAGAATATGCTGACATGATGGTAATTTATGGAGAGTGTGACCAAAATGCACGAGCCGCGCGAAGGCTTTACCACCAGAGACATCCTCATCGACGGACACCTAGCAGGAGAGTATTTCAAGACGTTTACAGGAGAATTAGGGAAACTGGCAGCGTTAGAACAAGCTGAGTAAATGCAAATACTGCGCCGATAATCGCTGTTCAGATTGATGAAAGAATACTGCAAGCAGTGCAAAATGATCCATCGATAAGTATCCGATGCTTGGCATTGCAGTTTAACATATCTACTTGGAAGGTTTGGAGTATTTTAAAAGTATAACGCTTCCATGCCTACCATCACACACCAGTGATTTCCCCGAGTTTTGCAATTCGCTCCAAATAGATGACGACAATTTTTTCAACAATATTCTATGGACCAATTTACCAGAGACGGTATCACAAACTTCCACAACCTACATACGTGGGCTGAGAGCAATCCACACACAAGAAGAGCGGCATCATTTCAGCACAGATTCAGCGTCAATTTATGGGCAGGTGTGATTGGTGACGATTTACTTGGACCTATTAGGCTTCCGCGTACTCTAAATAGCTCCAATTACTTACAGTTTTTATCAAATGATCTACAGGACTTGTTGGATGATATTCCACTGGTTCGAGTGGCTTCCATGTTTTACCAACACGATGGTGCTCCTGCTCACTACGGCCGACAGATCACAGATTGGTTAAATTCCAATTATTGCAATTGCTGGATCGGTAGAAATGGACCGATACACTGGCCTGCAAGATCTCCTGATCTTACTATTATGCATTTTTTTGTATGGGGACGGATGAAGGACCTTGTCTACGCAACGCCAGTAGAAACATTGGAAGATCTAAATATCAGGATCGATGCGGCAGCAATAGAAGTAATGCAGTAGTTGAGGAATATGAATACCAAGAGAACACTCGCCAAACGAGCTTTAGCGTGCATTCAAAATGAAGGTGGCCATTTTGAACATTTAGTATAATAAAAATATTTGAAATAAAAATATTTGAAATAAAAACCATTATTAAATTCTTTCAATTCAATCAAGTAGCGTAGATCGACATGCACATGCACTGATTTTTTAAATATTTAATTTTTATGCGATATGTATTTTTACCTATTACTTCCAAAATGTTAATCGTAACTCATACATATGTATGCAGCTTTTGTAGGTAATAATACGGCTCATAAAAAAATAAAATTAAAATGACAATTTTATAATGGGGTTTTCTGAGAAAAACTACATTGATCACTGAATTTTTCGAGTAAATATCTCAAGATTGGGTGCAATTACAATTTAGACTGTTACATTAAATGAAAGGTAATTCGATTGCCTAAAAAACAAGTTATAACACTTTGCCTTGTGATTATTCTTTTTCAATATATAATGTTTTAAGTGAGTGAGGGTACCGGTCAAAAACACTTTTCTTAACCACCCTGTATCTCCACTAATATTGAAAATTGACCCACCCTGTAGAACAATTTTTTTCTCCAAATATATCAAGGAATAACCCCTTACAAGGTGGCACACGGAGTGCCAAACACCCTGTATAATAAATAGCCCGCAGAAGAAAAATTGCTTTGATAGCTCGGCATGTCTAAAAGTTTTAACGAAATTCGTGAAAATGTGGATTCACGGACATCTTTTTTAACTCAACCTCTGAACGCCAAGAAAAATTTGAACTAAGTAATCTGATAGCACTTCTACATATACGTACTAAGTTTCAACTTTCTAGCATAAGCCGTTTCTGAGATATAAAAAAACCACCCCCCACCCCCGTACCTTGCTACCACTATGAAACACTTTTCTAGGATGTCTCTATAGTGGCTCTATATGATCCTAAATTTTCAGCTTTCTATTCATTACGGTTTTCGAGAAATAAAAATCAAAATTTTTTTCCTTTCTACCTTTTTTCACCATCACCCCCTACACCCGTACATTTTTTTTCTCTACTAGAGATCTACCGACTCCAACTCTTGTAAAATTTTCAAGATCTTATCTGATACGGTTTCTGAGATATTAAAATGACATTTTTTGAGAAATTGCTATCCCTCCACTTTCGTGATTCACCTCCCACCTCAAAAAGTTTCCGTTCAATAGACTCCTCTTGTGATCCCATATACAGAAACTAAATTTTATCTTCCTGGAGTAATTGGTTCGGAAGATATTGTAATCCAAAGTTGTTCACCCCCCACCCCTACACCCCACAACCCTCCTTAAAAATGTTAGCCCTTGTCTAATCTTGAAGTATTCCTAAGGGCAACCACAAAGTTTCAATCTTCTGACATCAATCGTTCAGGAGATATGGATTTTAGAATGTTTTAATCCCGTCTTTCAAGCGTTTTGGACTCATTGCTTTCCTCCCCACTTCCACACCCATCAACCCTAATCGACCATTTTTATGCAAATGGGTCTACTATCATAGTACCTTATAAGATCCAAGTTTCAGCCTCCTAATTAGACCTAATAATTTTGATTTCTAGATCTCTAGAACCACTTATGGTTCTAGAGATCTAGATCTCAAAATTTTTCGTCTAAAACACTCCCCCCTCATCCCCCCTTACACCCCTCATCCCCCCTTACACCCCTCATCCCCCCTTACACCTCTCATCCCCCCCCCCCCCTTACACCCCTCATCACCCCTTACACCCCCCCTCCCAGAAGATACTGTTAAGTAATTAATTATAAACCATTTTTGTAACCCACTGTCGCTGTCCACTTTGGCATTAGTTCGTTTGCGTGAATAAATTTTTCTTTCCTTCTTCACTTGACCATCATCGTAACCGGACGTGTTTTTATTGGGGTTCTGCTTGGAAGTAGCTGCACTCTGCGAATTGAAAACGAACATTTTAACATATACCAGTCGTAGGAGTTTACCCAATCTACCCACCATAAAAATTTCAACTTAATACCTCAACGGGTTTGGGAGCTACGCGCCTTCAAACAATTTTGCGTACAGCGTACGGCGGACGGAAATTTTTTTTTTGTTGCTCTTTAGGAGCTTACTAGTCCTAAAACGTGTAAATAAGAAATTTCAGGGTAGCAAATTTTTTTGAAATTTCAGGTCGATCACAATACTTTATTATTAAAAAATAATAAAGTAAAATTGATACACACTGGGAGCCCCTTATTCTAGTATTCGAAATGATCTTCACGTAATTGATGGGCTCCTATTTTAGAACAACTATATAATTATTTCACAAGCAATGCGACAAAACATACTTTAGCTAATTCACAGAGGTCATATGGGTATAGAGAGATGTAAAAATATGGCCAAGAGTCTGGTATACTGGCCTATATTAACCAGGATATTACAAACATTGTGCAAAATAGTGAAGCATGCATATGAAACAGGTCATCCAATCAAAAGGAACCACTTATGCCACACGAACTAGAAATTCTGTTATCAAACGTATAGTGAAATTTTATGGGCTTTCCGAAAATGTAATAAAATTTGGTGGTTAATCAGGTCCTTCTTGGAGAAAACAGGACTTTTTTGTATTTTTTTTTTAATTTTTTATTATTTTTGTGTCATTTAAATGAATTTTTCTCAAAAAGTATAACACTGATTGACACAGTTGATAGCAATTAGAAAGAAGAATTTGTGTCCTTTCCAACGAGCCCAGAATTATTACGTTACGCTAAGTACAGCAGAAGTGAGAGATCAAACAGTGATCACAGGTACGATGAAAATCCTTCGTCCTTAAAATCGAGCTGTCTCCTTAACGGTGCAAAAACCGAAGTATGTGTAGAACGATTTTCTACTCAGGACAAGTTCCTCTATCCCCCATTTTTGTTTGAACCTCAGTACTAGTTACTAGAACGACTCCTAAAGGTAGCATAAGCTCTCCTGCTCAACTTCTTATGTTTCGTTCACTGAGAACAAAAATACCGACAGTCACAAAAAATTTAAAACCAAAAACTATAGACGCAAATCTTCATCAAAAACTAGTAAATAAAAATTTAAATCGTTCAAAATCATACTATAATCGCGGAACTAAAATTCTGAAACCGTTAGAAGAAACTAAACAAATTTATTTCCAAAACATACTGCTGTCACGATCGGCTGCAAGCCAATCGTATAATACTCTAGATGAATACTGAACTCCGATTTATATTGTAGTTGGGGATAAAGTAGAATTGCGTGTGTGCAGGTTGTATGTCCTTTATTAAGGACTCCCATTAGATTGCTACTCAAAACTAAAAGACACATATTCAGTGTTTAATTTCTTATCTTGAACTGTGTAAGTCATCGAAAAAAAAAGTCCGTTTTGAAGGACTATCACATGGGAGGTGCAGGAAGGACTCACTCGATTTCTTACATATTTATCCCTTTCCTTGGAACCATGTAAAAATGAACGTGTACAAAATTTCAAATTCGTAGCTTGAAGCGTTCAAAAGTTATCGAAAAACATTGCTGAACACGTGTCTTAAGGACATTTTGTATGGCAGCTACCAGAAGGAGTAAAAGGATTTCGCTGATTAGTAAACTCGAACTTCGTTTTTACTCAAAACTAATTTGTACAAAATTTCCAATTCATAGCTAAAAGATTACTTGAGTTATAGTAAGTTCCGTAAATTAAGTGAATAAATTTTGACAGGATATTTGTATGGCAGCTACACGAAGGACTAACAGGATTTTTTTCATAATCATTTATTTAGCTCCAACTATTGGAAAAATAACATATACAAAATTTCAATGTCGTAGCTTAAACCCTTCTGAAGTTATCGACCAATATTCTTGAACACGTGTTTTAAGGACATTTTGTATGGCAGCTACCCGAAGGAGTAGGACGATTTTGCCCGTTAACGCACTTAGCCTTACAAATTCAACCAAACACCCAGATTTAAAATTTCAATATCCTAGGTGAAGGCGTTTTTGAGTTATCGTGTTCACGGACAGACGGACGGACGGACGTCAAGCGGATTTGAGGTTTTTGGCCACAAATAAACAAAAAATAATATGTGACTTTTTTTCGTCCGAGGCTTGGTTCTATGCGTTACAAACTTTTGGGCTGGATTAAACTTATAATACTCTATATGATTTCATCTAGATTATAAAAACCCCCAATGCGAACTGGGAACCGGGTATAATTATTGAAAAATGTAAGGAACCACGATCTTATTTAATACAAGACAACGTTGGTACGGGAATATATAGACGTAATAGACAACACATAATAGAATCAACAAAAAAAATCTGCCAATGGTCTGGGCGAAACTTTATTATTTTTCGGGTCAAAGTTCGGGAGCGGTCAAAGTCGTTTCTTGGAAAGTTAATTTTGTTCTTAAAATAAAAATATTTAAAATAGAGATTTTTAGCCGATTAAACATTAAAAACAATGTGCAGACTATTCGAATTTCGGTATATTATGTACACTAAAAGCCCATAGAAGTAAAAACGAACTTGTTGCCTTATCGGTCTTCAGAGATATGACGAATTGTTAAAACGTATATAAACCCATTACATTTACTTGGGGGTTGAAAATCGAAAAAATTGTGAAACAGGTTTTTAAACGATTTCATAAGAAGCAATTTGATATCTCCTGAGACACGAGGGATTTTGAAAAATTTTTGAAAACGTAAGCAAAACCTTTACACCCTCTTGGTTCTTGAAATTCAAAAAATCCTGCAATTGGTTTTTAGGTCATTACATCAAATGCCGTAATAACCAATTTTATATCTCATCAGAAGTAAGGGATGGAAAAATTTGTGAAAACATATGCAAACCCTTGGGGGTTGAATATCCAAAAAATGAGAAATAGCTTAGTAGGCGATTCTACAAGAAGTCTGTGGAAGTGCAAAGCAGTCTAATATCTAATCAAACCTAAGAAATATGTCGAAGCTTTGAAAAGCATACAACCCACTTACACCCCTTAGGATTGAATATCTAAAAATACTGAAATTGACTTTTTGGGTATTATATGGGAAACCTTAGAAAGTAAACATACTGCAGTCACGATCGGCTGCAAGCCAATCGTATAATACTCTAGATGAATACTGAACTCCGATTTATATTGTAGTTGGGGATATAGAAGAATTACGTGTGTGGATGTCGTATGTTCTTTATTAAGGACTCCCATTTGATTGCTACTCAAACCTAAAAGGCAATATGCAGTGTTTAATTTCATATCTTGAACTGGGTAAGTCATCGAAAAAAAAGTCCTTTTTGAAGGACTTTCACATGGGAGATGCAGAAAGGACTCTCTCGATTTCTTACATATTTATCCTTTTCTTTGGAACCATTTAAAAATGAACGTGTACAAAATTTCAAATTCGTAGCTTGAAGCGTTCAAAAGTTATCGAAAAATATTGTTGAACACGTGTCTTAAGGACATTTTGTATGGCAGCTACCAGAAGGAGTACAAGGATTTCGCTGATTAGTAAACTCAAACTTTGTTTTTACTCAAAACTAATTTGTACAAAATTTCCAATTCATAGCTGAAAGATTACTTGAGTTATATTAAGTTCCGTAAATTAAGTGAAGACGTTTTGACAGGATATTTGTATGGCAGCTACAAGAAGGACTAATAGGATTTTCTTCATGATAATAAATTTAGCTCCAACTATTGAAAAAAAAACACATACAAAATTTCAAAGACGTAGCTTAAACCCTTCTGAAGTTATCGGCCAATATTCTTAAATACGTGTTTTAAGGACATTTTGTATGGCAGCTACCCGAAGGAGTAATTGGATTTTGCTGACTAATAAAGCCGAACCTTCTTTTCACTTAAAACTATTTTGTACAAAATTCCGAATTCGTAGCTAAAAGATTACTTGAGTTATAGTGAGTTTCGTAAATTAAGTGAATACATTTTGACAGGATATTTGTATGGCAGCTACACGAAGGACTTACAGAATTTTCTTCATAATCATATATTTAGCTCCAACTATTGGAAAAATAACACATACAAAATTTATATGTCGTAGCTTAAACCCTTCTGAAGTTATCGACCAATATTCTTGAACACGTGTTTTAAGGACATTTTGTATGGCAGCTACCCGAAGGAGTAGGACGATTTTGCCCGTTAACGAACTTAGCCTTACAAATTCAACCAAACATCCAGATTCAAAATTTCAAGATCCTAGGTGAAGGCGTTCCTGAGTTATCGTGTTCACGGACAGACGGACGGACGGACGGACGGACGGACGGACGGACGGACGGACGGACGGACGGACGGACGTCAGGCGGATTTGAGGTTTTTGGGCACAAATAAACAAAAAATAATATATAACTTTTTTTCGTCCGAGGCTTGGTTCTATGCGTTACAAACTTTTGGGCTGGATTAAACTTATAATACTCTATATGATTTCATCTAGAGTATAAAAATCTGCCAATAGTCTGGGCGAAACTTTATTATTTTTAGGGTCAAAGTTCGGGAGCGGTAAAAGTCGGAGTGTATCATGAGTTGCTTAGAGATTTTTAGATTTCTTATGGAAAATTAATTTTGTTCTTAATATAAAAATATTTAAAATAGAGATTTTTAGACGATTAAACATTGAAAAAGTCCTTGTAGACTATTCGAATTTCAGTATATTATGTACACTAAAAGCCCATAGAAGCAAAAACGTATTTGTTGCCTTATCAGAATTAAGAGATATGACGAATTGTTAAAACGTATACAAACCCATTACTTCCACTTGGGGTTTGAATTTCGAAAAAATTGTGAAACAGGTTTTTAGACGATTTCATAAGAAGCAACCTGAAATCTCATGAGACAAGACGGATTTTGAAAAAATTCTGAAAACGTAAGCAAACCCTTCACATCTCCTTGGTTCTGGAAATTCGAAAAATCGTGAATTGGTTGTCCGTAATAATCAATTTTACATCTCATCAGAACTAAGGAATGGCAAAAATTGTGAAAACATATACAAACCCTTGGGGGTTGAATATCGAAAAATTGAGAAATGGGTTTGTAGGCGATTATATAAAAAGTCTGTGGAAATAAAAAGCGATCTAATATCTCATCGAACCTAAGAAATATGTCGAAACTGTGAAAAGCATACAACCTCCTTACACCTTTTTGGATTGAATATCTAAAATACTGAAATTGACTTTTTGGCTTTTTTACATAGGAAACCTTAGGAAGTAAAAATGAATTCGATATATCACCAGATATGCAACCTCCTTACACCCACTTGGGGGTTGAATGTTCAAAAATCCTGAAAGGAGTTAATAAATAAATATGAAGACAGCACGAGAAAGTAGGAACCAATTCAATTTCTTATCACTTCTAAAAGAAATGACGGAACTCGTGAAAACGTGTTCAACCCGTTTATACCCTCCTAGGTGAAAAAAGGAAAAAACTTAAAAACAAGTTTTAGGCGATTATTACACAAGCCCATGAATATGAAAAGATATTCAATATCTGATAAGACGTGGATATAGTAGAATTCGTGAAAAAGTTTACAACCCCCTTTGCACCCCCTTAGGGGTCGAATTTTAAAAAATCCTGAAAACACTATCTAGGTATTTATATGAAGAATCCATAGAATAAAAATGAATTCAATATTTGGGAAGACCTAATAGACATGACGAAAACCGTGAAAATATATGCATTCCATTTTCACTGATAATTTTTTTTGCCCCCCCTCCGAACGCCAATGTATATTTGAAATTTTTTTTTATCTAAATTAGTTTTCTAGTTGATTTACATAAACGTACCGAGTTTCAGCTTTGTAGCATAAGCCGTTCTATAGATAGGAAAAACACCCCCCACTTCCGTACCATACTACCCCTATAAAAAATTATATTTTTCCAAGATGCTACTAATATAGCTCTATCTAAATACGAAGTTTCAGCTTTATATCATTATAGGTTGTCGAGATATTAAAATCGGAACTTTTTCCTTTTCACCCTCCCCCACCCACACTCTTTACACCCACACTTCCAAAATTTTGTTTTCTACTAGGGGTCTATTAGGCCTACTTCTGGTAAAAATTTGAAGCATCTATCTTACACCGTTCTTGAGATATGAGACGTGATTTTTTAGAAAAATTCTTATCCCCTCCACTTTCATGCTCCACCGCCCCCTTCAAAAATTTTGCTTCCAGCAAACTTCATTTGTCAACCTTTATACAGAAACCAAATTTTATTTATCTAGTGCAATTGGTTAGTAAGATATCGCAATCTAAAGTTTTTCACCCCCCACCCCCGTACGCCACTGCCCCAACTCAAATTTTTGTTTTCGATCTATTCTCCTAGTATACCTACAGATAACAATAAAGTTTCAATTTTGTGACATTAACCGTTTAGGAGATATGGATTTTAGAAAGTGTCGATCTCACCTTTTTTGCGTTTCGGACGCATTATTTTTCCCCCCACTCCCAAACCCCTTCACCTATATCGGCAATTTTTTTGCAAATGATTCCACTACTGAAGCTCTATATAAATTCCAAATTTCAGCCTCCTAGCATAAGCGGTTGCTGAGATCTAGAAACCAAAATTTTCCGTCTAAAACACTTCCATCTCCTCCCCCCTCACACCCCCACCCCTCCAAATTTGGCCACTTCAAGGGGCCTACCCAGTCTATTCATAAAAAAAATTTTAATTTAATAGCTCAAAGGGTTTGGGAGCTACGAGCCTTCAAACGATTTTGCGTACAGCGGTCGACGTACGGCGTACGGCGTACGGCGTACGGCGGACAGACGGACTGAAATTTTTTATTGCTTTTTTCGTGTCTACTCGTCATGAAACGTGAAAAAAAAAATTTTGAGGGTAGCAAATTTTTTTTTTTTTAAAAATCGAAAACAATACTGTATTATTAAAATAATAAAGTAAAATGAGTTCGATATATCATCAGATCTAAGCAATATGCAGGAATCTGTGAAAACATATGCAACCTCCCTACACCCACTTGGGGGTTGAATATCAAAAAATCCTGAAAGGAGTTAATAAATAAATATGAAGACAGCACGAGAAAGTAAAAACCAATTCAATTTCTTAGCACTTCTAAAAGATATGGCGGAATTCGTGAAATCTTGTTCAACCCTTTTATACACTCTTAGAGGCTGAAAAGGGAAAACACTTAAAAGCAAATTTTAGGCGATTATTATGCAAGCCCTTGAAAGTAAAAAGATATTGGATATCTAATCAGACCTGAGGGATATGGCAGAATTCGTGAAAAATTGTACAAACCCCTTTCCACCCCATTAGGAGTCAAATTTTAAAAAATCCTGAAAACACTTTCTAGCTATTTATATGAAGAATCCGTAGAATAAAAATGAATTTAATATTTGGAAAGACCTACTAGATATGACGAAAACCGTAAAAATATATACATTCCATTTTCACTTATAATTTTTATACTCTAGATGAAATCATATAGAGTATTATAAGTTTAATCCAGCCCAAAAGTTTGTAACGCATAGAACCAAGCCTCGGACGAAAAAAAGTCATACATTATTTTTTGTTTATTTGTGGCCAGAAACCTCAAATCCGCTTGACGTCCGTCCGTCCGTCCGTCCGTCCGTCCGTCCGTCCGTCCGTCTGTCCGTCCGTCCGTGCGTCTGTCTGTCCATTAACACGATAACTCAAGAACGCCTTGACCTAGGATATTGAAATTTTGAATCTGGATGTTTGGTTGAATTTGTAAGGCTAAGTTCGTTAACGGGCAAAATCGCCCTACTCCTTCGGGTAGCTGCCATACAAAATGTCTTTAAAACACGTGTTCAAGAATATTGGTCGATAACTTCAGAAGGGTTTAAGCTACGAATTTGAAATTTTGTATGTGTTATTTTTCTAATAGTTGGAGATAAATATATGATTATGAAGAAAATCCTGTTAGTCCTTCGTGTAGCTGCCATACAAATATCCTGTCAAAATTTGTTCACTTAATTTACGAAACTCAATATAACTCAAGTAATCGTTTAGCTACGAATTCGGAATTTTGTACAAATTAGTTTTGAGTGAAAAGAAAGTTCGAGTTTACTAGTCAGCGAAATCCTCTTACACCTTCTGGTAGCTGCCATACAAAATGTCCTTAAAACACGTGTTCAAGAATATTGGCCGATAACTTCAGAAGGGTTTAAGCTACGTCTTCGAAATTTTATAGGTGTTATTTTTTCAATAGTTGGAGCTGAATGTATGGTTATGAACAAAATCCTGTTAGTCCTTCGCGTAGCTACCATACAAATATCCTGTCAAAACGTTTTCACTTAATTTACGGAACTTACTATAACTCAAGTAATCTTTTAGCTATGAATTGGGAATTTTGTACAAATTAGTTTTGAGGAAAAACGAAGATCGAGTTTACTAATCAGCGAAATCCTTTTACTCCTTCTGGTAGCTGCCATACAAAATATACTTAAAACACGTGTTCAACAATATTTTCCGATAACTTTTGAACGCTTCAAGCTACGAATTTGAAATTTTGTACACATTAATTTTTGAATGGTTCCAAGGAAAAGGATAAATATGTAAGAAATCGAGTGAGTCCTTCCTGCATCTCCCATGTGAAAGTCCTTCAAAAACGAAATTTTTTTTCGATGACTTACCCAGTTGAAGGTATGAAATTAAACACTGAATATTGTCTTTTAGGTTTGAGTAGCAATCTAATGGGAGTCCTTAATAAAGAACATACAACATGCACACACGTAATTCTACTATACCCAACTACAATATAAATCGGAGTTCAGTATTCATCTAGAGTATTATACGATTGGCTTGCAGCCGATCGTGATTGCAGTATGTTTTATGCCTATTTTTTATGCCTCTATCTAAATACCAAGTTTCAGTTTTATATCATTATAGGTTCCCAAGATATAAAATTCGGAACTTTTTCCTTTTCACCCTCCCCCACCCTCACCCTCTCCACCATCACCCTCAAAATTTTTTTTTCTGCTAGCAATCTATTAGTTCTACTTCTGGTAAAAATTTTAAGCATCTTTCTTACACGGTTCTTGAGATATGAGACGTTATTTTTTAGAAAAATTCGTATCCCCCCCACTTTCATGCTTCACCTCCCCCTTAAAAAGTTTTTCTTTCGTCAAACTTCGTTTGTCAACCTTTATACACAAACCGAATTTTATTTGTGTAGTGCAATTGGTTCGTAAGATATCGTAATCTAAAGTTTAAATTCAATACGATCCAATTTGAACGGTAGCACTGATTTGGCACAGGTTGCACCTTTATTTTTACAAAACCTAGTCACCGGAGTAGATTTCAAATTTATTCATATGGATGGGTAATCCAGTAGATCTTAATAGTTTTGTCGCAATCACTAAATTTCTGCAAATCCAGTTTGAAATCTTGCGTTTTAATTCAAATTTAAGAGTATTTTCAGTACCTACGACTACTCTGCGTATCAATAACTAATTAACATCCAAAGATTTAACACTCGATTTATCGAAATCTTGAGATTTCCATAAGATTCAATAAAATTCCCATATTTGCATGAATATGAAATCTAATTAGGAAAAAAGATATTTCAAGACCTAATAAAATCATCCTGAATAGTAGAGTAGGACATTTTTTTCGGAATCTCATGAAGTTTTGATTTTTTTAACGACCTTGAGGCACGTGTTTTTCTTATCTGATCGGGATGAAATCTAAAACATATATTTTTACACTAATTAGAACCATTAGAGGGGGTGTCGCGAAAGAAATATTTGGGAAACAAATCAACCATACAAATAATAGCCACCCTAGTGAACAGCCCTGAAATTATCTTTCATTCATCACAATTACCTGTACAAAATATTAAAATATTTAAAGCGTAAAATCTTACAAAATAAATTAAGAATTTTAGCATCATGCTCGTAGTCAAACAAATGTTTCAGAGTGTTGTAAACGCTTTTCGAGATTTCAAAATCTACTTGCCAAAATCTTGCGATGAAAATCAGCTATAATATACTGTTGGTTAATATTAAAGTGTTGGTTTTTAAATTTTTGAATAAGGAGAGTAGGGAGGTTATGCTCGCCGTCAGATGATAAATTAAAAAAATTTAAAGAAATGTCTTCAGACCGATGTTAATGCTTTTCGAGATTCTGAAATCTAGTTGCCTAAATCTGGCAATGCAACGACCATGCTGGGACCCGAGCATTTGTACAATTTCCATGCTCGCTGCATTAGCGGCTAAACACCACACCTACTCTCTCTACAGTACCTACTGAACGTCAGTGGCCCCCCTCTTGGAAAAGCTATATGACCGCCACTGGGGAATACCCATGGCTGATCTGTGTCGCTGTGGTGACGAATATGTTGAACCGACACTGGAGCATCTAGTGTGTGAATGTGAAAGTCTGGCATAAACCAGATATCGGTACTTGGAGAAATTCTCTTTGACCAATCTATCAGAACTTGCAATGATACCTTTATGGTGAACTACTCTCTTTATAAAGAACAGCAATATTTGGAATCAATAGTCTAGAGCCCGATTTATACGAGGGGAACACAATGGATCCACAGTGATCTCTCGTGATGGGCTGTGACATAATGCTTCAGCCTACCCTTCTTAACCTAACCTAACCTAAGCTGATGAACTGGCTCGAGCAGGCTTCAGCCTAAGCTCACTAGTGGAGCACATTGCCCATTGCTATTCTCATCGGATCCATAAAACAGTCTATCGACTCATTATGTTTGCAGTAGATGATCAAACCTAACTACATGCTCAATATCAAGAACTGTTTGGCCTGAATATGATCACGGGAAAATCAAATATATATCCTGAGCCTGGGCAGGAAAGATGCTAGCACACTAATCGGGGTGCTCATAGTGCCCTGCCGGATCGGTAGACATGCTAGACGACTAAATGCTGAGGCAAATGATCTCTGTCGTACCTGCAGTGACCCAGAACTGGAAGAGTCAATCTTCCACGTTCCATACGAGTGCCCGGCCCTATCGGAAACGAGAAGACGGAACCTTGTTGCGAACGGAGGCCTCGGAGTGATTGTTTTGACTTGAAAAAGTCAAAATAACCGAAGGAAAGGAAGGTTCAGGAAAGAAGGGCCAATTCCGCCTACGTCCGAATTGGTGGCTGAAGTCAGAACGGAAGCGACACGCTTCCTGGCGTCCGGGACTAGCTACGGCAGTTGTTGGGTGGTTGTTGTTCCGACTTCAGACCATTAACCCATGGCCTGTACAATAAAAGATTTCGTGGTGGCTTACTCCAGGGATTTAAAATAGGAATATTTTCTCAATAGGTCGTGAAAGACCAAGAAGCGGTGGAGTTGCGCGACTTCGCGATTTCTCAGGGCGCTTAGGTAGTATAGCGCCCTGTCTGCCCACCCTACCTCAGCCATGACTGTCCAAAAAACAACTTTGTCATGGCTCCTTATTGAGGTTTAGGGATTGGGGCACTTAGCCTCGCGGCATTTCAACGATTACTAGAAAAACTATATTGAAACTATAAAACTATATATTATATAAATCATAAAAAAAACTAATAAAAAAAAATCTGCAAAAAAATAAAAACCATAACCAGAAAAAATTTTTAATAAAATAAAAAAAAACTCACCCCATTACTTTCTTTGTTTTTCTATTATATTATCTTATTTTTTTTTTAAATTTTATTATTTAAGTTTCGTCCGTCTGGTCCTGTCTGTTTGTCATTTTGTTTTTATTTTATTATTTTTTTACTTTTATTTTAATTCATTTTTAGAAATTCTTTCGCATATAACCACCCGCCTTCATTTTATTTACTAATTATTTATTCTAAATTTTTTTTTTTACTTCATTTTACTTGAGTTTTTTATACTCTAGATGAAATCATATAGAGTATTATAAGTTTAATCCAGCCCAAAAGTTTGTAACGCATAGCACCAAGCCTCGGACGAAAAAAAGTTATAAATTATTTTTTGTTTATTTGTGGCCAAAAACCTCAAATCCGCCTGACGTCCGTCCGTCCGTCCGTCCGTCCGTCTGTCCGTTAGCACGATAACTCAAGAACGCCTTCACCTAGGACCTTGACATTTTGAATCTGGATGTTTTGTTGAATTTGTAAGGATAAGTTCGTTAACGGGCCAAATCGTCCTACTCCTTCGGGTAGCTGCCATACAAAATGTCCTTAAAACACGTGTTCAAGAATATCGGTCAATAACTTCAGAAGGGTTTAAGCTACGACATTGAAATTTTGTATGTGTTATTTTTCCAATAGTTGGAACTAAATATATGATTATGAAGAAAATCCTGTTAGTCCTTCGTGTAGCTGTCATACAAATATCCTGTCAAAATGTATTCACTTAATTTACGAAACTCACTATAACTCAAGTAATCTTTTAGCTATGAATTCGGAATTTTGCACAAATTAGTTTTGAGTGAAAAGGAAGTTCGAGTTTACTAATCAGCGAAATCCTTTTACTCCTTCTGATAGCTGCCATACAAAATGTCCTTAAAACACGTGTTCAAGAATATTAGTCGATAGCTTCAGAAGGGTTTAAGCTACGACTTTGAAATTTTGTATGTGTTATTTTTCCAATAGTTGGAACTAAATATATGATTATGAAGAAAATCCTGTTAATCCTTCGTGTAGCTGCTATACAAATATCCTGCCAAAATGAATTCACTTAATTTACGAAACTCACTATAACTCAAGTAATCTTTTAGCTATGAATTGGAAATTTTGTACAAATTAGTTTTGAGTAAAAACAAATTTCGGGTTTACTAATCAGCGAAATCCTTTTACTCCTTCTGGTAGCTGCCATACAAAATGTCCTTAAGACACGTGTTCAAGAATATTGGTCAATAACTTTAGAAGGGTTTAAGCTACGACATTGAAATTTTGTATGTGTTACTTTTTCAATAGTTGGAGCTAAATATATGATTATAAAGGAAATGCTGTTAGTCCTTCGTGTAGCTGCCATACAAATATCCTGTCAAAATGTATTCACTTAATTTACGAAACTCACTATAACTCAAGTAATCTTTTAGCTACGTATTCGGAATTTCGTACAAGTTAGTTTTGAGTGAAAAGGAAGTTCGAGTTTACGAATCAGCGAAATCCTTTTACTCCTTTTGGTAGCTGCCATACAACATATCCTTAAAACACGTGTTCAACAATATTTTCCGATAACTTTTGAACGCTTCATGCTACGAATTTGAAATTTTGTACTCGTTAATTTTTGAATGGTTCCAAGGAAAAGGATAAATATGTAAGAAATCGAGTGAGTCCTTCCTGCACCTCCCATGTGAAAGTCCTTTAAAAAGGACATTTTTTTTCGATGACTTACCCAGTTCAAGGTATGAAGTTAAACACTGAATATTGTCTTTTAGTTTTGAGTAACAATCTAATAGCAGTCCTTAATAAAGAACATACAACCTGCACACACGTAATTCTACTTTATCCCCAACTACAATATAAATCGGAGTTCAGTATTCATCTAAAGTATTATACGATTGGCTTGCAGCCGATCGTGACTGCAGTATGTTTATTTCTTTAAATTAATTTTTTTTTTAATTATTTTAATCTAATTTTTCATTTCATTGTATTTTTTATATAACAGTCGGGCCAACTCCTTTTTTAAATCAAAAAAAAAACGGACGGTTAGCCGACTCGCGGCGACTTAATGGGTAATCCAAATGAACTGCACGGACAAAAATCGCCGTTTTTTCGCGCACAAACAGATCGTAACCTTTTTTTTTCTCGTGATCTTTTCCGGGGGGGAAACGTTTCACACCGCACACCCTGTCTGCCAACCCTATCTCATCCATGACTGTCCTAAAAATCAACAATCGGTTATGGCCCCTTATTGAGGTTCAGGGTGAAGAGCTTAAACGATTGGGTTCATTTTACGTGGCTTCTAGCCTTCAAACATCAAATAAAAAACCCAAAATGACCACGAAAATAGAAAAAAATACATACTGCAGTCATGATCGGCTGCAAGCCAATCTTATAATACTCTAGATGAATACTGAACTCCGATTTATATTGTAGTTGGGGATAAAGTAGAATTACGTGTGTGCATGTTGTATGTCCTTTATTAAGGACTGCCATTAGATTGCTACTCAAAAATAAAAGACAATATTAAGTGTTTAATTTCTTATCTTGAACTGGGTAAGTCATCGAAAAAAAATTTCCTTTTTGAAGGACTATCATATAGGAGGTGCAAGAAGGACTCACTCGATTTCTTACATATTTATCCTTTTCCTTGGAACCTTTTAAAAATGAACTTGTACAAAATTTCAAATTCGTAGCTTGAAGCGTTCAAAAGTTATCGGAAAATATTGTTGAACACGTGTCTTAAGGACATTTAGTATGGCACCTACCAGAAGGAGTAAAAGGACTTCGCTGATTAGTCAACTCGAACTTCGTTTTTACTCAAAACTAATTTGTACAAAATTTCCAATTCATAGCTAAAAGATTACTTGAGTTATAGTAAGTTCCGTAAGTTAAGTGAAGACGTTTTGACAGGATATTTGTATGGCAGCTACACGAAGGACTAATAGGATTTTCTTCATAATCATACATTTAGCTCCAACTATTGAAAAAATAGCACATACAAAATTTCAAAGACGTAGCTTAAAAACTTTTGAAGTTATCGACCAATATTCTTGCACACGTGTTTTAAGGACATTTTGTACGGAAGCTACCAGAAGGAGTAAAACGATTTCGCTGACTAGTAAACTCGAACTTTCTTTTCACTCAGAACTAATTTATACAAAATTCTGAATTCGTAGCTAAACGATTACTTGAGTTATAGTGAGTTTCGTAAATTAAGTGAATACATTTTGACAGGATATTTGTATGGCACCTACACGAAGGACTAACAGGATTTCCTTCATAATCATATATTTACCCCGTACGCCGTACGTCGACCGCTGTACGCAAAATCGTTTGAAGGCTCGTAGCTCCCAAACCCTTTGAGCTATTAAATTGAAATTTTTTGTGAATAGACTGGGTAGGCTTCTTGAAGTGACCAAATTCGTAGGGGAGTGGTGTGAGGGGGAGGAGGGGGGTGTGTCTTAGACGGACAATTTTGGTTTCTAGATCTCAGCAACCGCTTATGCTAGGAGGCTGAAATTTGGAATTTATATAAAGCTTTGTTAATGGACCCATTTGCAAAAAAATTGCCGATATGGGTGAAGGGGTTTTGGAGTGGGGGGAAAAATAATGCGTCCGAAACGCAAAAAAGCCGAGATCGACAAATTCTAAAATTCATATCTCCTAAACGGTTAATGTCACAAAATTGGAACTTAATGAATATCTGTTTGTAAACGAGGAGAATAGATCGGAAACAAATTTTTGAGTTGGGGCAGTGGCGTACGGCGGTGGGGGTGAAAAACTTTAGATTACGATATCTCACGAACTCATTGCACTAGAGAAATGAAATTTGGTTTTTGTATAAAGGTTGACAAATGAAGTTTGATGAAAGTAAAATTTTTAAGGGAGCGGTGGAGTATGACAGTAGAGGGGATAAGAATTTTACTTTATTATTTTTTAATAATAAAGTATTGTTATCGACCTGAAATTTCAAAAAAGTTTGCTACCCTGAAATTTTGTATTTACACGTTTTAGGACTAGTAAACCCCAAAAAAGCAAAACAAAAAAAATTTCCGTCTGTCCGCCGTAGACGCCGTACGCCGTCCGCCGTACGCCGTCCGCCGTACGCCGTACGCCGTACGCAAAATTGTTTGAAGGCGCGTAGCTCCCAAACCCGTTGAGATATTAAATTGAAATTTTGATGGTGGGTAGATTGGGTAAACCCCTACTACTGGTATATTTTTGAGTAGTGGGGGTACAAGGGGAGAGGAGAGGGGAGCGTTTTAGACGAAAAATTTTGGTTTCTAGATCTCAGGAACCACTTATGCTAGGAGGCTGAAACTTGGAACTTATGTAGTACTATGATAATGGACTCAATTGCAATAAAATGGTCGATATTGGTTAAGGGGTGTGGAAGTGGGGAGGAAAACAATGAGTCTTTAACGCATGAAAGCCGGGATTGAAACATTCTAAAATCGATATCTCCTGAACAATTGATGTCAGAAGATTGGAACTTTGTTGTTGTCCTTAGGGATACTTCAAGATTAGACAAGAGCTAAAATTTTTAAGAGGGGTGGTGGGGTGTGGGGGTGGGGGGTGAAAAACTTTGGATTACAATATCTTCCGAACCAATTACAGCAGGAAGATAAAATTTAGTTTCTGTATATGGGATCACAAGAGGAGTCTACCGAAACTACATTTTTTGAGGGGGGAGGTGGAGCACGAAAGTGGGGGATAGCAATTTTTCAAAAAATGTAATTTTTATATCTCAGAAACCGTATCAGATATGATCTTGAAAATTTTACAGGAGTTGGAGTCGGTAAACTTCTAGTAGGGAAAAAAATTTTGGTGGTGTGGGTGTTGGGGGTGATGGTGAAAGGGGGTAGAAAGGAAAACATTCTGATTTTTATTTCTCAAAAACCATAATGAATAGAAAGCTAAAAATTTAGAATTATATAGAACCACTATGGAGACATCCTAGAAAAATAAAATTTTTGATAGGGGTATCAAGGTACGGGGGAGAGGAGTGGTTTTTTATATCTGAGAAACGGCTTATGCTAGAAAATTGAAACTTAGTACGTATATGTAGATGTACTATTAGAGTAATTAAAGCAAAAAAAAAGTTCAGATTTTTATTGGCGTTCAGAGGTTGAGTCAAAAAAATGTCCGTGAATCCACATTTTCACGAATTTCGTTAAAACTTTTAGACATGTCAAACTATCAAAGCAATTTTACTTCTGCGGGCTATTTATATAAGCGCCTAGTAACGGTCTTCAAAATTTTTCGATATCCAACCCCTAAGGGGGAGTAAATTGGTTGTGTACATTCACGAATTCTGATATATTCCTAAGGTATATTGAGATTTGGAGTTCACTTGTACTTCTATAAGCTTTAAACGTAGTCGGGGAAAAAACCGATTTAAGTATTTTTCTCAATTAAACCCCCTGGGGGTATTGTTTAAGATTTCACTGATTCCGTAAATCTCTTACGTTTAATGTGATCGAATTCGCTTTTACTACTATGAATTATTCTATTGATAAAAAAAATACGTAAATAAAAAAAAAATCTGCCAACAGTCTGGGCGCAACTTTATTATTTTATGGGTAGAAGTCCGAAACGTGTTTAATGATGAGATACGGTGTTGGGTACTATGTGACTGACAACCTAAAAAATAACCATTAGACTATTTGGAACGTTATTTTTTAGGTTGTCAGTCGCATAGTACCCAACACCGTATCTCATCATTAAACACGTTTCGGACTTCTACCCATAAAATAATAAAGTTGCGCCCAGACTGTTGGCAGATTTTTTTTTTATTTACGTATTTTTTTTTCTAATAAATCACATCTCATATCTCAAGAACCGTGTAAGATAGATGCTTAAAATTTTTACCAGAAGTAGGCCTAATAGACCCGTAGCAGAAAACAAAATTTTTGGGGTGAAGGTGTAGAGGGCGAGGGTGGAGGAGGGTGCAAAGAAAAAGTTCCGATTTTTATATATCGAGAACCTATAATGATATAAAGCTGAAACTTGGTATTTAAATAGAGCTATATTAGTAGCATATTGGAAAAATATAATTTTTTATATGGGTAGTATGGTACGGGGAGGGGGGTTGTTTTTCCTATCTGTAGAACGGCTTATGCTAGAAAGTTGAAACTCGGTATGTTTATGTAAATAAACTTCAAAATTAATTTAGATAAAAAAAAATTCAAATATACATTGGCTTTCGGAGTGGGGGGGGCGAAAAAATTATCAGTGAAAATGGAATGCATATATTTTCACAATTTTCGTCATATCTATTAGGTCTTCCCAAATATTGAATTCATTTTTATTGTACGACTTCTTCATACAAATAGCTAGAAAGTGTTTTCAGGATTTTTTAAAATTCTACCCCTAAGGGGTGCAAAGCTGGTTGTAAACTTTTTCACGAATTCTACTGTATCCCCAGGTCTTATCAGATATCGAATATCTTTTCACTTTCATGTGCTTGCGTAATAATCGCCTAAAACTTGTTTTTAATTTTTTTCCTTTTTCAGCCCCTAAGAGGGTATAAACGGGTTGAATTCCGTCATTTCCTTAAGAAGCGATAACAAATTGAATTGGTTCCTACTTTCTCGTGCTGTCTTCATATTTATTTATTAACTCCTTTCATGATTTTTTGATATTCAACCCCCAAGTGGGTGTAAGGAGGTTGCATATGTTTTCACAGATTCCTGCATATTGCTTACATCTGATGATATATCCAATTAATTTTTACTTCCTAAGGTTTCTTATATAAAAAAGCCAAAAAGTCAATTTCAGTATTTCAGATATTCAATCCTAATGGGTGTAAGAGGATTGTATGCTTTTCAAAGCTTCGACATATTTCTTAGGTTCGATGAGATATTAGATCGCTTTTCACTTCCACAGACTTTTTATATAATCGCCTACAAACCCATTTCTCAATTTTTCGATATTCAACCCCCAAGAGTTTGTATATGTTTTCACAATTTTTGCCATCCTTTAGTTCTGATGAGATATAAAATTGATTATTACGGCCAACCAATTCACGATTTTCGAATTTCCAGAACCAAGAGGGTGTGAAGGGTTCGCTTGCGATTTCACAAATTTTTCAAAATCCGTCGTGTCTCATGAGATATCAAGTGGCTTCTTATGAAATCGTCTAAGTGTACGTTTTAGTGTATATATATATACCGAAATTCGAATATTCTACACTGGCTTTTCCAATGTTTAATCGGCTAAAAATCTCTATTTTAAATATTTTTAGTTTAGGAATAAAATTAATTTTCCTAAAAATCTAATAATCTCGAAGCAACTCATGATATACTCCGACTTTGACCGCTCCCGAACTTTGACCCAAAAAATAATAAAGTTTCGCCCAGACCATTGGCAGATTTTTTTTTAACAGAAATTCAGTTTTTTCGGAGACCAAATTAGTAAGTATAACCGATTAACAAGTTCTCTTTTCAGCAAACACTGAGGGAAATTCACGTCTCCTCTGGAGATGCTCATCCCCTTTTTCGGTTTCACCTGTGGCGTTCTCAGAAATGCCGAAACCAAGAGGTTTAAACAAACTCTTCGTTCCTTCTTCGATTTATTTTACTGACTATAATATCCTGGGGATATTGCAGTCAAAACACACCACACTTCTTCGGGTAGCACCCGTCCTTAAAATGATTCTGCATATTGGCCGATGGCTTCAAGCTAAGAGTTCCACGTATGAAAAATCAGATGAGTTCTTCATCTAGCTGTCTAACAAAAGTCCTTCAGAAATAAAAATAATAAAGTTACAAAAGAAAACTGATGCCTGATGATAACTTGTTTTCCTATCGACTCTGAATTATACTGCATGTTGTGCATTAACTATCATTAATTCTGTAATATGTTTGCTTCTTTTTTATTCAGCGCTGCTGCAGATATACGTAGATTGGATTAAAGGATGTTGCAGTAACTCCTAGAAGGAAAATATATTTTTTTATTTATAACGTAATGTATGATTTATCCCACACTGAAAAATTACGAAAACCACGGTGGTGAAACAAAAATAGGAGCACCAACATCTAGCCTTTTAAATGGGATTCACAGCAATAAGACCAGACATGCCAACAACGTAAAAATTTTGAATGTATATAGAAAACCCCTGGGAATATCGGCACCTGTCATTTTACAATATTTGGTAAATGAAAATTGACATACGGAAGGAGTTTCAATTTAGATCGAAATGATTCTCGTACACCGGAGAAAGAATCTGAAGCCGCAAAAGCTTCTCGGATTTCTTTTGAACATTGCTAACATTCTGCAAAAAGAATTGTAATTGGATTACTTTTCAGGCAACAGTAAGGCCTTCTCTTAAAGCACAAAATAAATATTTTCTATAGGATCGGTGTGCATTATGTTGGTAGATAGACTGTATAATGTACGAGTGTGTTCAAGTACATATATGTATTCAAGGGCGCTCTTTCCAGATTTTGTCGGAGTTGGAGTTGATGCTTAAAGGGGAGGGTTAAGGTTTCAGAAAATGTCATATGACGAGCACTTATTCAATAAAGAAGTAAATATAAATTTTTTGTATAATCAAAAACTATTGCATTTTTGTCACACCAATAAATAATACACCTCTTGGAAGGAAAAAAAACTTATTAGGTTTCAGAAGATGGACTAAATTTTTTCCTTAGTTTTAATTTTTTCAACGAAGTTTCTGCCTTTTTATGCTTGGGTGGAATTCCTAATTTTTGCAGAATTAAAAACTTAGCTCAACTTATGAATATAGTTATAACCTACGAGTATCTTATACTGCTGTAAAAATATGGGGAAATATTTTAACTAGTTAGTGAGTGATTAACTACTGGCAACACTAAGTTTCCCAGTAACTAACTGGAACCGCAACAGAATTTGTACATAATTTAAATTTTTCAATCTTAAGTATACTTAGTACTGTGTTCGGCGAAACGAAAAGGAACGAAAAAGGTACATTCGAAGTAGAGTGAAATAAACTATACAGTTCAGCTGTCAGTGAAATTAAAGCGCACGAAATTTGAAAAAAATTAAAATATTGGCAAGAAATTACAATTCCGACACACAACACAACAAAATATAACTCACACAAAATTTTCCGAGCACAAACGAACTTTGGATTGTGAAATATTTCGCTTCTCATACAAGGGTACCGTACCCTTGGAAACAAAACTTTAACTAACCCAAGCGCCATCTACACTCAAAATAAAAACTGCGTAATATGTACGAAATCACTCGTACATTCTACGAATAATTTTGTGGTTTTCAGTCCACAAATGGTTTCGTACATATTACACATTGCCTTTCCTACATTATACGACAAAATCAATGTTATATTCAACGAACTACATTCGTACATTGCACGAATGATTCGTACTAAAAACATTTTCGTAACCGAGGAAAAAAATTCGTGCATTGTACGAAATAAATTTCGTAGTTTCTAGTAATATTATTCGTATTTACATTCTACGAAAGGAATGGTTCGATTACAAATGTTTTCGTAAAATGTACGAAATTTATTTAATATAATGTACGAACCATTTTCTTACAATGTACGAATATAATTCGTGAACAGTGATAAATTATTCGTATAATGTAGGGTAAACCACTCTAATCTTGACACTCTTATAATAATTGACACCACTGGCTATACTATGTAACGAAACAATTATTAAACATACTGCAGTCACGATCGGCTGCAAGCCAATAGTATAATACTCTAGATGAATACGGAACTCCGATTTATATGTAGTTGGGGATAAAGTAGAATTACGTGTGTGCATGTTGTATGTCCTTTACTAAGAACTGCCATTAGATTGCTACTCAAACCTAAAAGACAATATTCAGTGTTTAATTTCATATCTTGAACTGGGTAATTAATCGAAAAAAAATGTCCTTTTTGAAGGACTTTCGCATGGGAGGTGCAGGAAGGACTCACTCGATTTCTTACATATTTATCCTTTTCCTTGGAGCCATTCACCAAATGTACCAAATTTCAAATTCGTAGCTTGAAGCGTTCAAAAGTTATCAAAAAATATTGTTGAACACGTGTCTTAAGGACATTTTGTATGGCAGCTACATGTAAACGAAAACATATAGAGTATTATAAGTTTAATCCAGCCGAAAAGTTTGTAACGCATAGAACCAAGCCTCGGACGAAAAAAAGTTATACATTATTTTTTGTTTATTTGTGGCCAAAAACCTCAAATCCGCCTGACGTCCGTCCGTCCGTCCATCCGTCCGTCCGTCCGTCCGTCTGTCCGTTAGCACGATAACTAAAGAACGCCTTCACCTAGGATATTGAAATTTTGAATCTGGATGTTTGGTTGAATTTGTAAGGCTAAGTTCGTTAACGGGTAAAATCGTCCTACGCCTTCGGGTAGCTGCCATACAAAATGTCCTTAAAACACGTGTTCAAGAATATTGGTCGATAACTTCAGAAGGGTTTAAGCTACGACATTGAAATTTTGTATGTGTTATTTTTCCAATAGTTGGAGCTAAATATATGGTTATGAAGAAAATCCTATTAGTCCTTCGTGTAGCTGCCATACAAATATCCTGTCAAAATGTATTCACTTAATTTACGAAACTCACTATAACTCAAGTAATCTTTAAGCTACGAATTCGGAATTTTTTACAAATTAGTTTTGAGTGAAAAGAAAGTTCGAGTTTACTAGTCAGCGAAATCCTTTTACTCCTTCTGGTTGCTGCCATACAAAATGTCCTTAAAACACGTGTTTAAGAATATTGGCCGATAACTTCAGAAGGGTTTAAGCTACGTCTTTGAAATTTTATTTTTTCAATAGTTCGAGCTAAATGTATGATTATGAAGAAAATCCTGTTAGTATTAGCTGCCATACAAATATCCTGTCAAAACGTTTTTACTTAATTTACGGAACTTACTATAACTCAAGTAATCTTTTAGCTATGAATTGGAAATTTTGTACAAATTAGTTTTGAGTAAAAACAAAGTTCGAGTTTACTAATCAGCGAAATCCGTTTACTCCTTCTGGTAGCTGCCATACAAAATGTCCTTAAGCCACGTGTTCAACAATATTTTTCGATAACTTTTGAACGCTTCAAGCTACGAATTTGAAATTTTGTACACGTTCATTTTTGAATGGTTCCAAGGAAAAGGATAAATATGTAAGAAATCGAGTGAGTCCTTCCTGCACCTCCCATGCGAAAGTCCTTCAAAAAGGACATTTTTTTTCGATGACTTACCCAGTTCAAGATATGAAATTAAATACTGAATATTGTCTTTTAGGTTTGAGTAGCAATCTAATGGCAATTCTTAATAAAGGACATACAACATGCACACACGTAATTCTACTTTATCCCCAACTACAATATAAATCGGAGTTCAGTATTCATCTAGAGTATTATACGATTGGCTTGCAGCCGATCGTCACTGCAGTATGTTTTTACTTGAAACTGTATAATTTAACTCCAGAATTGATTATTATTGAGACATTTTTTTTTACTTTTGATTTGCCAAATTCTGACAACGTGTCAAAATTTCAAAAATCTATTATTGGCATAGTGTTAATAATTGGGCACCGAGGTGTCAATTAGGTAATTCTAATAATTTTACGAAAAAGAAACCAACAATGTACTGATTAAATTTTCTTGCAGTACTTTGTTAATTATGGCCAAAGAAAAACACAGAACCACTTGTGAAAGAAAGAAATACTCGAAAGACGCATTGCAAATGGCTTTAAATGCTATTGATAATGGCATGAGTAAGAAACTCGCTGCCAAAACATATAATGTCCCAAGAACAACGCCTTTACTTAAGAAAAACTATCCAGATAGGAATGACCGCCTAGGACCACGGACTATGTTACCAGATATAGAAGAATCGCATTTAGTTCAATGGATAAAAATAAATAGCCTGAAAGGGTTTCTAAGGAGAAAAGAAGATTTGATAGCTAGTGTTGCGGAATACCTTAATAAGGTAAATAGACTTAATTTATTTAAAAATGGAATTCCAGGTGAAAAATGGTATACCCTTTTCCTAAACCGACATCCTGAGATAACGGTTAGAACAGCAGAACCTGCCACTTCTGCCAGCGCATGCGTGTCGCAGACTGATATCAGGAAGTGGTTTGTGAATGTTGAGAAATATCTCAAAGACAATAATTACTTCGAGTTTCTAGAAGACCCAAAGAGAGTTTTTAACGGCGATGAAACTTATTTTCAACTGTGTCCCAAAACTGGAATAGTTCTATCAATGAACGGAGAAAGGAACGTCTATGAAATAGACCAAGGACAGGCTCAGTCCAGCCTTACCGTGATGTTCTTTTTTACAGCAAGTGGCGAAACAACTCCTCCAATGGTAATATTTCCTAATAAGAGACTTCCAAAAAAAATTACTACAAAAGTTCCTAATGATTGGGGTATTGGATTAAGTGACATTGGGTGGATGAAAACAGAATTGAAGCCCTTGGAGCAACAAGGGGTTAACTCATTTTCCCAAAAACGTGAGAAAACGTTACCTTTCGGTCCCCTTATTGCATTAAAATTATTTTATTCTTTTACTTTATTATATTAATAATAAAGTATTGTTATCGATTTTTTTAAAAAAAAATTTGCTACCCTGAAAATTTTTTTCCACGTTTCATGACTAATAGACAGCAAAAAGGCATTTTCATCCATTGTCTGTGCGCCGTCCGCCGTCCGCCATACGCCGTCCGCAGTACGCAAAACGTTTGAAAGCTTATAGCTTTCAAACTCTTTGAGCTAACTATTAAGTAGATTTTTTGTTTTTGGTAGACTGAGCAAACCCCTTCAAGTGGCCACCTTTTTAGCGGTGGTGGTGTGAGGAAGGTGGTGGAGGAAGCGTTTTAGAAGGAAAATTTTGGTTTCTAGATCTCTCAGTAACCGTTAGGAAGCTGAAACTTGGAATTTATAAAGAGCTTCGATAGTGGACCCATTTGCAAAAATATTGTTGATATGTGTGAAAGGATGTGGGAGTGGGGGGAAAAGTAATGCGTCCGAAACGTCGAGATCGAAACATTCTAAAATCCATATCTCCTAAACGGTTAATGTCACAAAATTGAAACTTAATGAACATCTGTAGGTATACTAGGAGAATAGATCGGAAACAAATTTTTGAGTGGGGGCAGTGACGTACGGAGGTGGAGTGCGAAAAACTTTAGATTACGATATCTCACGAACCAATTGCACTAGAAAAATTAAATTTGGTTTCTGTATTAAGGTTAACGAATACAGTTTGCTGAAAGTAAAATTTTTTAAGGTGGCGGTTGAGTATGGAAGTGGAAGGGATAAGAATTTTTCTAACAAATCACGTCTCATATCTCAAGAACAGTGTACGATAGATGCTTAGAATTCTTACCAGAAGTAGGCCAAATAGACCCCTAGCAGGAAAAAAAATTTTGAGGGTGAAGGTGTAGAGGGTGAGGCTAGGGGAGGGTGAAAAGGAAAAATTTCCGATTCTTATATCTCGAGAACCTATAATGATATCAAGCTGAAACTTGGTATTTAGATAGAACTATAGTAGTAACATGTTGAAAAAATATAATTGTTTATAGAGATAGTATGGTACTATAGAACGGCTTATGCTAGAAAGTTGAAACTCGGTACGTATTTGTAAGTCAACTAGAAAAGTAATTTTGATTAAAAAAAAAATCAAATATTTATTGGCGTACAGAAAGGGGGCAAAAAAAATTATCAGTAAAAATGGAATGCATATATTTTAACGATTTTCGTCATATCTATTAGGTCTTTCCAAATATTGAATTCATTTTTATTCCACAGATTTTTCATATATGTAAATACCTTGAAAGTGTTTTCAGGATTTTTTGAAATTCAACCCCCACGATGGTGTAAAGGGGTTGTATATATTTTCACGAATTCAGCCATATCCCTCCGGTCTGATTAGATATCGAATATATTTTTGCTTCCACGGGCTTGTTTAATAATCACCTAAAATATGTTTTCAAATTTTTACCTTTTTCAACCCTTAAGAGGGTATAAACGGGTTGAACACGTTTTCACGAATTCCGTCATATCTCTTAGGAGTGATAAGACATCGGATTGGTTTTCACTACCTCGGGCTTTCTTTATAGGGTGTAACTAGTACTGAGGTTCAAACGAAAATGGGAGATAGAGGAACTTGTCCTGAGTAGAAAATCGTTCTACACATACTCCCGTTTTTGCACCCTTAAGGAGATAGCGCGATTTTAAGGACGAAGGATTTTCATCGTACCTGTGATCACTGTTTGATCTCTAACTTCTGCTGTATTTAGCGTAATGTAATAATTCTGGGCTCGTTGGAAAGGACACAAATTCTTCTTTCTAATTGCTATCAACTGTGTCAATCAGTGTTATACTTTTTGAGAAAAATTCATTTAAATGACACAAAAATAATAAAAAATTAAAAAAAATACAAAAAAGTCCTGTTTTCTCCAAGAAGGACCTAATTAACCACCAAATTTTATTACATTTTCGGAAAGCCCATAAAATTTCACTATACGTTTGGTAACAGAATTTCTTCATAGGTTGAATTGTAAAGGAGCGGGGCTAACAGTTATCAAGCACGTTCCCTTCAAGTAAATCTGGTTTGACACCCGTCATTCGCCGAAGGAGTATGATTAATAATAGTGAGGACGAAATAAAAGAGTTGAAGTATAGTTTATTACGTTTATTTGCATGTGGTTGATGCCTAATCGATGGCCGATGCGCCGGGTGCTTACCGTGGGGTCCCTAGCCGCGATGCGCAGTATGCGCTCCTCTGTGGCCACAGGTACCGAGTGTCGCCGTCGTGGATGTTGTGTCTCCCGCCACGGCTGCAATGTACCTCGTTCACGAAGGTTCCGATGAATGCTGATGAACATCCGATAATGGGGGTACCGAGATCTGTCCGGATACCGTTCCCGGTAAACTCTTTCGGCTCGCCTAGCATTCCCGTCGCACAACTCATACACGAAGTGCATGTCTGCCATTTCTTCCGTTGTAAAAGACCTCCTATTGCTTGCCATGTTGCTCGTAATGATGTCTATGACATTCTGTTTGCTGCTGCTTCCTCCCGATGCTTTTATCGCAGAAAAATCTAGGTAGGACGAAGTAATTCCTGTTCCTTAAGGGAGCAGGTAAACTCCACGCCCTACTTAAATGGATATTACTTAATTAACTTAAATGGATGTTAGTTAATTTACTTAAATGGACGCTATCTACATAACATAACATAACATAAATTTATTTCAGTTTTTTAAAAAATAGTACGTACAATTAACAATTTCAGTGATCAGATATTACATCTTTGCATCTGTAGTTACAATTTGGTTTTTTGCTAAGATTAGTTCTTTGTTTATTATTTTAATTCATGTTCAAGGAAAAATTATAAAAAAAAACCTTGCTCGTTAAATCCTACCTAACTTACAAACTAACTTACAATCTAATATGAAATTAAAATGAAAATAATAGCTAATTTCAGTAGTTACTTACTATAGGTTAAAAATATATAAAATAAATGTGTTATCGAAAAGATGCAATAAGCGGGTTGTCTACCATCTGGGACCGTAGCAAAAATGAGGAGAGTTTGGATTCGGCCAGTTCCTGAATGGTATAAACACCAGCATCAGCGTGTAGTATTCTAGTTGAATAATAGAAAGGTTTATTCATTGCTATTTTAAGGCACTTATTTTGGCAGACCTGCAGTTTTTTCTTATGAACGCTAGCGCATTGACTCCAGATGGGAGCACCGTAGGAAATGATAGGTTGAATTACTACTTTAAAAATTAAGACTTTATTTTCCGCAGAAAGAAAGGATTTCCTGTTTATAAGAGGGTACAGCGCATAAATGCATCCTGAGACCTTGAAGCATATATTTTCGATGTGGCTAGCAAATGTGAGTTCATTGTCCAGCGTAAGGCCCAGATACATTAAATTAGAAGACCAAGGGATGGGTTGCTCGATAAAATTTATTTCGCGGTCTGGCAAATAGGTTCGTTTCCTTTTTCTCGTGAAGAATATTGCTTTAGTTTTGGTTGTATTTATTTTAATTTTCCATCTGTGGTAGAATTGATACAACCGTTCCAAGAAGGATTCAAGCACTAAGATTATTGTGTTTGGGTTGTCGCCTCTTGTGTAGAGACAGGTATCATCCGCAAACACGGCTAGTTCGCAGTTTGAATTTTTAGGCACATCTGCAGTAAAGACATTATATAGAGTGGGGCTTAAACTTGAGCCTTGTGGGACGCCCGCTGGAATATCGTGGAAACTGGACATGCTTGATTTTATTTTAACCGAAAAACTTCGATTCGACAGGAAAGACTGGATAAGTTTCACAAGGTACATTGGGAAGGAAAAATTTAGTAATTTATGAATAAGCCCTTCGTGCCAAACAGAATCGAAAGCTTTTTCGATGTCCAGAGTTATCAAGCCAACCGATTTCTTCTCATGAATTCCTTCTTTTATATATTTGGTAACTCTATATAGTTGATGATTAGTCGAGTGCTGCCGCCTAAAACCAAATTGAAAGTCCGGGATAACCTTTGAGTCTTCTAGAAAGCTGTGCACGCGGCTCAGGACTACTTTTTCGAAAACTTTGCTTATGGTAGGAAGTAAACTTATTGGGCGGTAGCTATTTGGGCAAGTCGGGTCTTTGCCCGGTTTAAGAATAGGTATAATAACGGCTTTTTTCCACACAGAAGGAAAGTAATTTAATTTCAAGCAAGCATTGAAGATGAAATTTAATAGAATTATTGACTTCCTTGGCAGCTTTTTGAGAATTATGTTAGGTAGTTTATCGTTACCAGGAGTGTAATGTACGCAGGACGTTTTTAAATTACAATGCCGCAATCTATTTGGGGGCGCCATGACATGAATCGAATCACATCATGGTATCCGTCCAACCAAACGTAAAAATCGCAACACTGTAACCTAATTAATTATCCTCGCCACGAGTGTATAGTACCATGTACTTCGCCCTAAAACAAATAGTGGGAGTAGGTCTCCGTCACCATTTGATCAAGACGGCCATGATCATATAGACCGGCTAAGACAATTGTCGTCTGGTGACAAAGCCACAGTTGGGTGGCATATGCCCCATGGATTGCCGAAAGGTAGCGTGCATCTAGCATTTAAGCACGTGCGTAGCTCGTCGGAAGGGGCGTGGGTTGCTACCTGTATCCATGGACATCGTATGTATTTATGCACGATATGGGCTGAGAAGTACGGTTTGAGAAGTCCGTACTCTATCCTCAGCGGGCTGGGTTGGTATGGGAAGAAGGAAAGTAGGAAAGCAGACTAGGCGAAGGATGGAGAAAGAAGAGTGAGGAAATGAAGGAGGAGAGCACAAGGATGGAGACTTTCGGCGGGAAGGCCGAAGCAGTAACCATATTTTATAGCTGTTATGTAGATTCATATCTATTCGATAATTATCCTTTCGTGGTGGAAAGGCAGAAGAAAGGCGATCTCCATAATCCTATCAGATATACTGGCATGATTGTGGAGAAGGGTGGTATTTCATCGCCGTAGGATGTTAATAGCCCCAAACAAAACTAGAACTCATGCAGATGAAGTTCAACCCAAAATATAACTTAGGAAAACTCAAGAAAATCGGTACAGATGTCTTCGCACGTATTCCTCCGAAAAAGAATTCAGAGAGTATGTTGGCTTTGGTAGTAATCGGGAAATAGGGCGCCCCTCTAATAGGACTACCTATTCGTTTAAACGAGCACCGATACTACTTTCTATTTTAAATGCCTCATGTGTTGGGGCATTCACTTGTGGAGCTAAAGAAGAATAAACTTCTCTAACTCGAATTTTATCTAACTCGAATTTTCGCTAACTCGAATTTTCCCTAACTCGAATTTTGGTTTCGCCTCGTGGCACAAGCTTCTATAACGGGGACAAATCGGCGGCGTAGGCGGATTTCCGACAAAATAAAAGATTTGCACGTATTTAATACCCTACCTAACCATCGGAGGTATTGATAACGCAACCAAAAGAACCGGAACGACGATAATGGCGACATTGACTTGCGCAGATAAGTATATGGTAGACTCCGCGTTGCGTCTTGCGTCTTTCAACCTAAAAGTAAAGGGAGGCTCCTTTATTGGCCCACCGCCTGGCTGTGGATACAAAACCAACTTGCTGAAAATTGTGACTAAAAGAAAAACTGAAATTCTTTCCTTTGTTCTTGGATTGCCATATGGTCCCTGAAGATAACATAGCGCTTTGAGGGAGCTAAAAGTCCTTAAAACTCTTAAAACACGCCGCTTCAGGCCCTACTGGTCTCAACCCAATACAACACAATCTTCAAGAGCGAGTACGAGTGCGGCCCTAAAGGATTACCAAGCAATACCTGCATCCTCCAATTAGATGAACTCCAATAGGATTCGATCAATTGGGTACCCAAAGATTGTTGAAAAGTAGTCCAAAAAAAAAATAATTTACCCTGACCAAGCGCGCACAAAAGAAAAAAATTCCGCATTGGGCTATAACGGTGCACGAGCAACACGCGGTAGAGCGTCACCCACGCCGCCTTTGTAGAACGAACGGTGCCTGCGAAAACCCGTTTGTTTTCGGGGGCCCTACCGTTACTACACGCTTTCGCACTATATACCGCGTGCTTTTTAACCACCGAAGCCAGAACTTTGCCCAACGCAAATTCCCTTTTAAAAAAAAAAAAAAAACTTCCATAAATTGCGCGCTCCACACTGTCTAGGACAAGAAGGGGGCACTCGGAAGCCACCGATCTGCGCGTTCGCCTGATACGCGGTCACAAAAAAAAAACTATGTACACCAAAACTTCCAAAAAGGGGCCATCGGGACTCCATGGACGTAGCGTGGATCCGACCAAAGTAAAACGAATAAAAGAAAAGACCTAAGCACCAAAAGGGGAAGAAGCACTCAGGCCATAAAATTAGATAAGGCCCATTTTTCTATTTCTTAACTAGCTCACTGAAACCGTACACTGAAGAAACAATTAACCGGAAAACGCTACATAATCCTGAGCTTTACTTTCGCGGACAACACTTAAGACGACACATGTATTACACGACAGGTTTACATTCCGAAAGGAAACGAAAGACGCGTAAAATAGTTTTCCATTGAGAAATATAACTTTAATGTGTATTTCATAAAAAAAAATTATGGCAAAATTTACCTCCTTCGATTTAAAAAAAAAAAAAAAAGGTATATATCTTTAAATTTTAAAACCAAAACTCCATACCCGTATTGATCCTATTATTATTATTTTTTTTCTTCCGCCTGGTATTTATGGAATTCCCTCCTGGACTTCGGGGTTTAGTTCTCCTCCAGAGGCCGGAATCTTGCCCTACTCGCTGTCGGGAGCAGCTGAAGAAAGCAAAAAAAAAATCCTCCAGTCTTCCCTGGAGTCCTCCCGGTACTTATTCACAACGCACACCCACCTTCGTCGGAGGTTAAAATCAGACTTCTCGATTTTTCTCTGTCATTTCCTGACGTTTCGTTCAAGTTTCACGATCGAGTATCGATCGTGCTGTGACAATCGTTTGCCGTGTACATCAATTCACAATGACAGTGATGTTTAATTATTTTGCCCAGTAGGCAAATCTCGTATTATTTTTGTTTGCAATTCCATTACAACGCAGGTTTCTGAGCAAGGACTTTCCGCAGCACCAGAAAGCTGAAAGATGGAGTACCGTGCTTATGTAGTTGCTTCCTGACGAATATGGAAGTATGAAGTGTTTTGTTCTATGCAATTCCATTACAACGCAGGTTTCTGAGCAAGGACTTTCCGCAGCACCAGAAAGCTGAAAGATGGAGTACCGTGCTTATGTAGTTGCTTCCTGATAAATATGGTAGTATGAGGTGCGCCTACAACGTGTGGCTCGACCCAGGACCCTGACTATGAGTCTCAATAATTCGACTAAGCCGGGCATTAGTGAAAGAAAACGCTGCAGCTGCGAGGAGGATTTCGATGCTCTGCCGTAGATAGATTTCGAAGTTATTATCTTTGTTTTTATTATATTATTAGTTTTATATTATCGGTACTGCATCCGTAGAGTTAGGATTTTAAGTTAAGGCGATTATTCCGTTAGAAGTTAGTGGTTTGGTTTTTTTTTTTTTTTCTAGCAATTTTATACATTTTATGTTCTTAAATCTAACAATAATTCATTTACACTTCTTTATTTGAATTCATTATAGCAATCCCTAGCGATGCTTTACAATTCTCTAGTTATTTATTATATATTATTACCGCATTACATTTTCAATTGCTTAATTAGCATTATTCGGCAGTGTAATTTATTTTATTTATAAAAATTAATATTTTGAATTTAAATTTATATTTTGTACTGGTTTATTTTAATTTTAGTTAATTTCATTCGATTTCAATTTACGTATCAATTTACGGATAATTCGTAGTAAATTTATGACGTTAATACCTAGTACTTTATTTCAGTCAGTTATTTCAAACTATCTCATTTAGAGAAAAAAAAAAATCCAATTATACATATATGTATATATATTATTAAATTATATATTACTTATATTATAATATTATAGGTATTGACATAAAACAAAAGAAAATCTAAATGAATTGTTATGGTATGGTTGGTTGACATACTACATGCTAAACAAAAATTTAAATTTATCCAACCTCAATTAAGGTAAGGCAATAATGAGTACTTTACATATTGATCGTCTTATTTATGCTACTTTATTGATCTAATTATGTACTTTGTGTCGAATTATCGTACTAAGTTTCCGCGATTAATATTTTATTTATATTTGCATTTTAAAATAATGGAAACGTCCGGATTTTAGGCATGCTTCAAAAAAAATTAAACTTTCAACTCATCCGTTTTATTCTATACTCTAAGGTCACTAACGATCGTGGTGTGTATAGATTAAAACGTCAAAACGACATCTTCTTGACAAGTGTCAACATGCAATAAGTAAACAGAATTCATAAATTTCTTATTGAGTCGTTTAATTACCCGAACTACATGAGTGATATGCGGATTTGAGATTGACAGCGATCTATTGTCTAAACAACTACGTTAAATACTAAATTCCGGCCTAGGCCAAGACTGAGTTAACGTGTTAAACATAGTTATGTAATTTATGCCAACCGCTCGTATGGCTTAAAGTTTGCTAAGACCAACCGCTCGTATAGAACATGCAATAAATAAACAACCAATTGGATGTTTACTTATTGTTAAATTGAAGTTTTGGTGGCTTATATTTTATTAGTATCGATGATCAATGTTGCTATAAGATGCCGGATTCCTCTGATCCTTATAACAATTTTGATTTGGATTCGGTATTATGTCGCCCGTTTTGTTTCGAGAGCGTTTACAAGAAAACGTTGTCTTAGTTCCGCGTTCCGTGAAGGGAGAAATTAATATCTCGTTATATGATTTTTGGGGCGGCGCGCGGTTAATTCCGTATTAGTATAAGTATTATTTCATTATAAAATCCGACACGTGAAATCCCGAATTGTTAATTCCGACTTAATTCCGTAAGTCTTTGGCGTGAAAATTGCCCAAAAATTTACCTTGGAGGTTTTCTATGGCATACATAGAGTTGCCTATTTTTCGAATGACTCGGCATTTCAGAAATTTATGCGCTAGTTTCGCGTTAAAACCTTTTGACGCATCGCTCTGGGCGAAGTTTCGTCTATAAATTTCCTGACCGGGGACAAAATTTGTTTCGCGGGATTTTAAATTATAACGCGACGCGTATTTTCGGTGTGTTTCCGTCAATTTATTTCGAACATCCTCACGTATTAAATGCAAGTGATCTGGCATGAACAGGCAAGTGGCATTTTCTGATTGGAGGCTTTGTATCTTCTCCAGGAGTCGATATACTGTTCCATGAAGAATCATGTTCTCTCCGAAATTTAGATAATAAGGAGACTGTCCTGTGGCTTCGTGAGTCGTAGTCCGAAGAGCACAAGCGATTTCGCTGATGTGTACGTCCCATTCGTTGTGCTTATTGCCTAGATAGGATCGAATGGCTGCTAATATTGAACGATTTACTCGTTCCGACGCATTCGCCTGAGGAGAATATACTGCCGTTGTGGTATGTATAACTCCGTACGTGGACATAAGTGTTGCAAAGTCCCGTGAAGTAAATTGTACGCCATTGTCGGTAAAGATATGTTCGGGTACTCCATATACGTGGAATACCTCCGACTTTAAATAATTTATAATAGGGCGAGTAGTAGCATTACGAATGGGTTTCAGTAGAACATACTTAGTGAATTGGTCTAAAACAATTAACAAAGTCGTGTTTCCTGATTTCGAACGAGGATATGGACCCATAAGATCCATATAGATCCTTTGCCAAGGCCTACAGGGAGTTATTTGTGCTTTCATAGGTGGTCGTAGTACTATATTAGGAGCTTTGGATTGTTTACAAATGTCACATTTCCGAATATAATCTCTTACTTGAATCGCCATTTGTGGCCAGTAATATTTTGAACGTAACCGATCCAAAGTTTTATTAATTCCACCATGAGAAGCTAAGGGCGGATCATGTGCGGCGATAATGAGCTCAGCAGTCAATTCTTCGGGCACCCATAACTTCCAAGAAGAAGTGTGAAAGTCATTTGGATTTGAAACAGTAATCTGTTTGTAAATGTAACCATCAACACACTTTACGTCAGGTAATTTATTTAAATTATCGTTTATGACCTCTTTTACCTGGTTGTATTTTTCAGAGTTAAACCAAGCAGAAGAGAGATCAATTTCCGAGAAGGTCTCACATGAAATTTCATTCACGCAGGGATGCTCGTTAAATTCCGGGTCTGGCTCTAAAGGCAGAACGTTAGGGACGACACGCGGCTTAGGTTTATCCTCCGAGAAGGCTCTAGACAAGGCGTCGGGTACGACATTTTGACTACCCTTACGGTGTTCAATGGTAAAATCGAATGCTTGTAGTTTTAGAGACCAGCGGGCGAGTCGGCCACTTAAGTCTTTTTGTCGCATAAGCCACTTCAAACTTGCGTGATCTGTGACTATGGTAAATGGTAAACCTTCCACATAAGCACGAAACTTCTTCACACAAATGATAGCGGCTAGGCACTCTAATTCGGTAATGCTGTAATTCTTTTGAGCATCATTTAATTTTTGTGATACATAGGCAATAGGCTGTTCTTCATTTTCGTCATTTAATTGATATAACACTCCACCTATTCCGGTAGTGCATGCGTCACATTGGATGACGAATGGCTTATTGAAATCGGGATTGCGTAACGCCGGAGATGACATTAGGGCTTTCTTCAGTTTTTCGAATGCGTCTTGGGCTTCGTCAGACCATCGGAATCCTTGCGTTGGGTTTTTCAGACAATCTGTGATAGGAGCTGCGATTGCTGCATAGTTAGGTATGAAGCGACGGTACCAACCAGACATACCCAAAAATCTACGGATTTGTTTACATGTTGTGGGTGTAGGAAAGTCTGAAATAGCCGAAACCTTACCGTCGTCTACTTTTAGAGCACCATCTCCGACCACGTATCCAAGATACTTTACTTGAGTCATGCAAAAATGACTTTTTGCTACGTTAATAGTTAACTTAGCCATAGTAAGACATCTGGCTACTTCTTCTAGTAGTTTAACGTGTGAAGGAAAATCGGGTGAAATAACTAGTAGATCGTCTAAGTACACGAAGACTTGTTCTCTAAAGGTGTCGGGTAATGGAATCATCACTTTGTCCATTAGTCGGCACATTCGCTGTGGAGCATTACAGAGGCCGAAGGGCATTACTGAAAACTGGTATAATGGTCTACCAGGGACTGTAAATGCGGTTTTCTCTCTTGACGAGACTTCCAAGGGAATTTGCCAGAATGCGTCCTTGAGATCGATTGATGAAATAAATCGAGTGTCTTGTAATCGGCTAAGCAATCCCTCTATATGAGGTAGAGGATAGGCGTCTTTCACCGTAACATGATTCAACTTTCTCGAATCTAGACACAATCGAACTTTTCCTGGCTTACGCACTAACACTACTGGTGAACTCCACGCGCTAGTGCTCTTTTCTATGACACCTAATGAAAGCATACGATCAAGTTCATCATACATGTATTTTTGTATCGCAGGTGACACAGGGTAATGCCTCTGTTTAATGGGTTCGTTATTTCTAACCTCAATTACATGTTGTTCTAAATTTGTTTTACCCAACCCATAAATGGAACACGATGGAAATTTGTCTACTACTAAATCCAGCGTAATCTGTTCCTGTGACGTCAGGCTGTGTTTATTTGGGCCTGCTTCTGTGGATAAAGAGTCCACCGGAAAGGTAGTCGAACATGATGGAGTAAGATTGAACAATTTCCAAAAATCTATTCCTAGATACAATTCTTGTTCAAGGTCGGGAACGACATGTATATGAAGAGTTTTGGTAACGCCATTAAATTCAACACGCGAGGGAAAATGGCCTAAAATATAGTGAATTGCGCCTCCGGCGGTTCGTACATCTGATTGAGAAGGTAAATATTTAATACCGAGTCGTTTTAGAAGGCTTAAGGCTCCAGCACCTAGACAGCTAACACTGGCTCCACTATCCAAAAGTCCAACAATTGGATGTCCGCCTATCAATACCTGGGCGTACATTCTAGCATCTCCATTTTTGGAACGTATTGAAGAAATAAATATTGCACTGAGAAGCCTTTGACGATGCAGACTCGTTTTGCGTCTCCTTATAGATTTTTTTATGTTTGGGCCTAAGGTAATATCATCTGAAATGGTTTTTGTTTCAAAAATTCTATTACGGACATTAGCATAATTAGCTTGTCGCAGAGTTAAATTTTGTTTGTATAGTGGTATGGATTCATTAGTCTGAAAATCACCGGACAAGTCCACGGAATTCTGCGGCTGATTTACGTTTTCCACTGGCTGAACATCGTCAGTTAAACAACGATACTGAGGAGTAAAGCGAGCGGAAGTAAATAGTTGAGTTTGGTCTGAAGTTATGGTTGGGCTGATGGCCACGGAGTATTCGGATTCGGTCGTCGGAACGGGTTCTCGGTTGATGGCAGCTCTTCTGGTTTCTCTGATTTCGGAAGCCAAACAGTTTTCGATTAAGATGCCATATGCCTCATCACTAGCTGAGGGTTAACTTCTTCAATGCTTCATTGAGCCTATATCTGAAATGAAATAAACAAACCTTCCGAACTTCTTTTGGAACACCGAATCAAAACAAAATACCAGTACCATATCGGTTGCTCTCATATAGGTAGCTTTAGAAAAACTACTTTACCACCACCTTCACTAAATGAACTAATATTTCACATTCTACATTCCTTCCCAATCAATCAAGTTAGACAACCTTAATGAAAGGACTCAATAGTAATTAAAATTTTGACTTTATTGAAAAGTTGTTAAACATGCACTCTTTACAGAGCCAAAAAAAGTCAACCAACCACCAGTTAGATTACGATTATTAAATTTATTAAACATTGAATACTAAACGATACATACAACAGTTTCAATGAGCCAGTAAAACAAAACTAACAAATGGAAAGTTTAAGTGTTGGCGAATCTTCTCCTAAACATCAATCGATTTCCCAACCACTAAATTTTCCAAGTAAAATACACAACTTTACAAATGAAAAAATTCAATGGATAGTCAATTGGTAAACGTTATCCAATTTTGCTCCACGAAAGAACGTATATATATGAATATATGGTTTATATTTTTTCTGTCAAACAATGACTAACATCATTATCTTTGTTGATCGTTTTAGCATAACGATCGTTTGGCCATTTACTTGTCTAGACCTGTACTTCGACATTCTGACAGGTAGGACGATATCAACCTCCCGATATATATGTCTTATCCACTTATACCGGAAGTGACAGCTCAAGTCCAACCGCAAGTATCTCGATCGTCCAGTGACTGCAAGCTCCCGATCGAAAGGTTAGTTTACGGAGGGGTTTTATCGATCACGACCACGCTATTGACTTGTTTCGCTTAACGAAGCTCGCAAGTCTTATTAATCAGGGGAGCCAGGGGTTGAACTCGCACCATAGTGCTCGAGCTCGCCCAGTCAAATGTCAATCCATCTGATTAACAAAACCATCTTACCTCCAGCGCATGGCCTCGAAACCGTGATCGCCCACAGCTGAAATAATCCCGCACCTGGGGCAACGGTAAAGACCGCTGGTCGCAGACGTGCTAATTATTTCCCGTACTATATCTGCCCCGAAGAGACTCTAGAGGATGAGCCATGAGAGTCCGTGCAATAGGTAACTCTTTTTCCTTAGCATGCACTCATCATATGCTTCATCGGCTGACATCTCATCCTTGTACTTGGAAAGGAATTAATAAATTGTTTTGCCTTAGTATGCCATTAAGGCTAGAAAGTGGACAAAATGTTAGAGCTAACTTTTCTAAGGACTCAATTTTTTTTTCGAAGTATTGCTCGATAGCAATAGAACCAAAGCGAGTATATCAGACTGATATACTAAACACATATTTCGGGCTGTAACAAATTCCAATACGTCCTTAATCCGTTAAGGAGTGACGTACTGATGATGACAAAATCCTCAGCTAGAATTTGCCTACCCGTTGGGCGCCATGTAATGTACGCAGGACGTTTTTAAATTACAATGCCGCAATCTATTTGGGGGCGCCATGACATGAATCGAATCACATCATGGTATCCGTCCAACCAAACGTAAAAATCGCAACACTGTAACCTAATTAATTATCCTCGCCACGAGTGTATAGTACCATGTACTTCGCCCTAAAACAAATAGTGGGAGTAGGTCTCCGTCACCATTTGATCAAGACGGCCATGATCATATAGACCGGCTAAGACAATTGTCGTCTGGTGACAAAGCCACAGTTGGGTGGCATATGCCCCATGGATTGCCGAAAGGTAGCGTGCATCTAGCATTTAAGCACGTGCGTAGCTCGTCGGAAGGGGCGTGGGTTGCTACCTGTATCCATGGACATCGTATGTATTTATGCACGATATGGGCTGAGAAGTACGGTTTGAGAAGTCCGTACTCTATCCTCAGCGGGCTGGGTTGGTATGGGAAGAAGGAAAGTAGGAAAGCAGACTAGGCGAAGGATGGAGAAAGAAGAGTGAGGAAATGAAGGAGGAGAGCACAAGGATGGAGACTTTCGGCGGGAAGGCCGAAGCAGTAACCATATTTTATAGCTGTTATGTAGATTCATATCTATTCGATAATTATCCTTTCGTGGTGGAAAGGCAGAAGAAAGGCGATCTCCATAATCCTATCAGATATACTGGCATGATTGTGGAGAAGGGTGGTATTTCATCGCCGTAGGATGTTAATAGCCCCAAACAAAACTAGAACTCATGCAGATGAAGTTCAACCCAAAATATAACTTAGGAAAACTCAAGAAAATCGGTACAGATGTCTTCGCACGTATTCCTCCGAAAAAGAATTCAGAGAGTATGTTGGCTTTGGTAGTAATCGGGAAATAGGGCGCCCCTCTAATAGGACTACCTATTCGTTTAAACGAGCACCGATACTACTTTCTATTTTAAATGCCTCATGTGTTGGGGCATTCACTTGTGGAGCTAAAGAAGAATAAACTTCTCTAACTCGAATTTTATCTAACTCGAATTTTCGCTAACTCGAATTTTCCCTAACTCGAATTTTGGTTTCGCCTCGTGGCACAAGCTTCTATAACGGGGACAAATCGGCGGCGTAGGCGGATTTCCGACAAAATAAAAGATTTGCACGTATTTAATACCCTACCTAACCATCGGAGGTATTGATAACGCAACCAAAAGAACCGGAACGACGATAATGGCGACATTGACTTGCGCAGATAAGTATATGGTAGACTCCGCGTTGCGTCTTGCGTCTTTCAACCTAAAAGTAAAGGGAGGCTCTTTTATTGGCCCACCGCCTGGCTGTGGATACAAAACCAACTTGCTGAAAATTGTGACTAAAAGAAAAACTGAAATTCTTTCCTTTGTTCTTGGATTGCCATATGGTCCCTGAAGATAACATAGCGCTTTGAGGGAGCTAAAAGTCCTTAAAACTCTTAAAACACGCCGCTTCAGGCCCTACTGGTCTCAACCCAATACAACACAATCTTCAAGAGCGAGTACGAGTGCGGCCCTAAAGGATTACCAAGCAATACCTGCATCCTCCAATTAGATGAACTCCAATAGGATTCGATCAATTGGGTACCCAAAGATTGTTGAAAAGTAGTCCAAAAAAAAAATAATTTACCCTGACCAAGCGCGCACAAAAGAAAAAAATTCCGCATTGGGCTATAACGGTGCACGAGCAACACGCGGTAGAGCGTCACCCACGCCGCCTTTGTAGAACGAACGGTGCCTGCGAAAACCCGTTTGTTTTCGGGGGCCCTACCGTTACTACACGCTTTCGCACTATATACCGCGTGCTTTTTAACCACCGAAGCCAGAACTTTGCCCAACGCAAATTCCCTTTTAAAAAAAAAAAAAAAACTTCCATAAATTGCGCGCTCCACACTGTCTAGGACAAGAAGGGGGCACTCGGAAGCCACCGATCTGCGCGTTCGCCTGATACGCGGTCACAAAAAAAAAACTATGTACACCAAAACTTCCAAAAAGGGGCCATCGGGACTCCATGGACGTAGCGTGGATCCGACCAAAGTAAAACGAATAAAAGAAAAGACCTAAGCACCAAAAGGGGAAGAAGCACTCAGGCCATAAAATTAGATAAGGCCCATTTTTCTATTTCTTAACTAGCTCACTGAAACCGTACACTGAAGAAACAATTAACCGGAAAACGCTACATAATCCTGAGCTTTACTTTCGCGGACAACACTTAAGACGACACATGTATTACACGACAGGTTTACATTCCGAAAGGAAACGAAAGACGCGTAAAATAGTTTTCCATTGAGAAATATAACTTTAATGTGTATTTCATAAAAAAAAATTATGGCAAAATTTACCTCCTTCGATTTAAAAAAAAAAAAAAAAGGTATATATCTTTAAATTTTAAAACCAAAACTCCATACCCGTATTGATCCTATTATTATTATTTTTTTTCTTCCGCCTGGTATTTATGGAATTCCCTCCTGGACTTCGGGGTTTAGTTCTCCTCCAGAGGCCGGAATCTTGCCCTACTCGCTGTCGGGAGCAGCTGAAGAAAGCAAAAAAAAAATCCTCCAGTCTTCCCTGGAGTCCTCCCGGTACTTATTCACAACGCACACCCACCTTCGTCGGAGGTTAAAATCAGACTTCTCGATTTTTCTCTGTCATTTCCTGACGTTTCGTTCAAGTTTCACGATCGAGTATCGATCGTGCTGTGACAATCGTTTGCCGTGTACATCAATTCACAATGACAGTGATGTTTAATTATTTTGCCCAGTAGGCAAATCTCGTATTATTTTTGTTTGCAATTCCATTACAACGCAGGTTTCTGAGCAAGGACTTTCCGCAGCACCAGAAAGCTGAAAGATGGAGTACCGTGCTTATGTAGTTGCTTCCTGACGAATATGGAAGTATGAAGTGTTTTGTTCTATGCAATTCCATTACAGGAGCTTTGTTATTTTTCAGTCTTTTAATTATATTTGTTATTTCCCTAGGTTTGCACAGAGCATTAGAAGGTAGCTCAGTAATTGGCGGGATGTTTTGGATTGAATTCCGAACGATGCCATTAACAATAGTATTGCCCATGTTCGCTGAAATGAAATGTGCGGCATGGAAATGGTTAGCAATCAATTCAGCTTTCCGTTCGTCACTAAATACAAGTTTTTTATTGTTGTCAAGAAGGGAAGGAATTTGGAACACTCTACGTTGTTTAAAAAGCTTGTTTAGTTTCCAAATCTTTTGTGAACCTTTTTCAAGGGTAGTCAACATTGAATTCCATTTAGTATTGCGTAGCATAGCTAATCTCTCACGTATAACCTTGGTAAGATAGTTAACTTTGGATTTAGTAGAAGTATCTCTGGTTCTTTGCCACTGTCGTCTAAGCGTGTTCCTTTCTTGAATAATTATCTTCGTCTCATTGTCAATTTCTGGATTCCAAAGCCTGTTAAATACTTTTTTCGGCGTGGTAGATTCTATCGCATCCCATATTTTAGTGTTAAAGTTAAGAATAAGATCATCTATATGTTCAATCTGAGCAATGTTAGCTAGGTTCAAAGAGGTTGTTAATACTGATTTATTTAATAGCGATTGGAATTTTGACCAGTTAGTGTCATTGAAACACAATGTCTCTGACTGCGAATTTAAGACTTCGGTAGCCTCATCGACTGAAAAGGTCACTGGAAGGTGGGGAGAAGATAAGGCACATAGGGTAATAGGCTGAGAGATGCTCACCATGCCGTTGCTAATGACAAGATCTAGAGTTGAGTCTCTACCATTTGTTGGATGGAATGTGGGTTCCGAGGGAGTGTGAATAAAAAGGTGTTTATTGCAAATCAGGTCAAATAGGATTTTGCCTGCTTGATTAGCTTTGGCACAATTCCACAGCCTATGCCTAGCGTTCAGGTCTCCGCATAAAATGTATTTATGTTGTAAACTGATCAGTGTTTCGAGATCATTTTTAAAAAGTTTTAGCTTATTGGAATTGAGCTTGGTGCCAGGAAAGTAAGAAACAATGATGGTGGTGTTTATATCAGTGATTTGAATAGCAATGGTCTCTATTATTTTAGTATTAAGAGGTGGTAGAAGTTTGTGTTTTATAATTTTATTGACAAAAATAGCGACACCGCCGCCAGTTGCATCTTTCCTGTCATTTCTGTAAATACAATATTTTGAATTATGCAATTTATCTGTTACATTTAACCACGTTTCAGTAATAAGAAATAAATCGATATTATGAGAAATAACAAAATCAAAAGTTTCAATACTTTTGTTTCTAATACTTTGGGCATTCCAAAGAAGAGCTTTAATACAGTTTAAATTATCTATTGTAAAAATTTGACGGCTAATTGAACTAATGCGCTGTATTGTTCCTGCTTGGTCTTGCATTCCGAAAGTTTTTTAATTAACTCTGCTGAAATTTCAATCAACTCTTCTGGTGAAAATAGACTGGGATTGCAGCCGGCGCTGGTGTTTGCAGCGTAGGATGTGGTAGGTGCGTTTCTAGCGATATTGCTAAACAAAGGTTTTTGTACCTGGATACTTGCTGATGTATTTGATGATCTTGGCAGCGACGGAAAGTTCTTATCACGGTTTGCAGTTGTGTTAAATGCCGGACGTCGCGCATTACCCTGATGGTTGTTGCGTGTCGAAGCTTTCTCTTTTATCATTATATATTGCAGTCGATTCCTGCAATGTCTGTCGTTAGAAAAATGTGCGAGACCGCAATTTGCACATTTTATCATATCTAGTTGATCTTCTTTTAGTGGGCATTCAGAGTGGACATGAGCCATGCTGCAAATCATGCATTTTGGAGGAAGGTGGCAATGAGCGGAGCCATGGCCGTAGAGCTGGCAGTTTCGGCATTGTGTAGGACCTGTTTTACTGCGAGAATAGAAGTTCCAGCTGACGATAGTATGCATGATGGTTTTAATGGAACGGAGGTCATTTAACTTGGTACCTCGCACAAAGCTTAGTAAATAGCTCGCTGAACTGTTAGATTTCTCATTAAAGTTGAATTGTTTAACATCAATGCAGTTGAGTTCGTGAACATCTTTCAAGTATTTAGCCAATTTTTCAGAGCGCATTTCATGCAATCCAGAGAGAACAATTTTAACGGGTCTCTTATCCGACCGGGGATGTGTAAAAAAGTTTACTTTTTTTGCAATGAGGTGATCATGTAGTTTTTCGAAATCCTCTGACGAGTCCAAGAAGAGTCTTAAACCAATTGACATCAGCTTAATATTATAATTTTCGATTTTTAGCTCTGCCATGATTGCGTCTATCGTTTCACGTTGCAGTTTAGGAAAGGTTATTGGAGGAATTCGTACCTTTTTTGCCTGTTTAGGCGTTGAAGTTTGTTCGGCGTTAGACTGCATTTCACTTTCAGTGGTGTTTTCTAGCATGGCTAGAGGATGGAAGCGGTTTGAACTACTCGTAATGGCGAGATCCGATCTCGGAAATTTTATTTTGTCCCGAAGAAACATTTCGACCGGGGAAGCCTCCCGGCTCCGCTTTTTCGCGTGTTTTGATCACTTGAAATAGTTAAATAGTACGGAACAATTTGCAATGAAAGAGCACTGAAAACTGTAGTAGATCACTTCGAAAACACTTGTGCACTTGGTGAGTTCACTGTCGCGAATGGGACGCTATCTAATTAGTTGTCATATTTTTACTTACCTGTAACATAATTTCCACACATAAGAGCAATACGTGTGTTGTTAACATGGTTGCTCATTACTGCATCTGTTTTGCGGTAAATTCTATGTTTAGCAGTATTTCCAACATGTGCAGGGAACTCACTTGTTGTTGCAAATATGAAGAAATTCTGTTACCAAACGTATAGTGAAATTTTATGGGCTTTCCGAAAATGTAATAAAATTTGGTGGTTAATCAGGTCCTTCTTGGAGAAAACAGGACTTTTTGTATTTTTTTTTAATTTTTTATTATTTTTGTGTCATTTAAATGAATTTTTCTCAAAAAGTATAACACTGATTGACACAGTTGATAGCAATTAGAAAGAAGAATTTGTGTCCTTTCCAACGAGCCCAGAATTATTACGTTACGCTAAGTACAGCAGAAGTTAGAGATCAAACAGTGATCACAGGTGTAGTGGATCCAGCGTTTGGTTCCCTACACTTATATGTACCGCCAGCGTCCGGGGGCGATATAAGCGGCTCTACGACTACGCCGATCCGCCTAAGGCGCGTCCGAAGGCGGATAGTTCTAAAAAGAACTAGTTGGTTTACTCTTTGCTGCTTGACACCAGTCCTAATAAGAGCTGATGTTAAGGGAAAATAGTTGATCCACCCTAGTAAGGGTAGATCCTTATTATTAAAACCCTAAAGGTTCCCAATGTTTGGCTTCACTTAACTGGTCTAGCACGGCGCCCACTGCAATATTTGATGCGTCCACAGTGATTCGTAGTTTGGCATCGTTCAAAGGGTGAACCAGAAGCGTTGCAGCAGCTATAGCTTTTTTAATTTTTGTAATTGAGTCTTCACACTCCTGTGGCCACTCAAATGTTTTGTTTATATTTTTTTGATTTGAATACTGCGCGACAAGAGTATGAACTGGTGCTAAGAACTCTGCCAGCTTAGGTATGAACCTGTGGTAATAATTTACCATTCCCACAAAACGCTGAGTAAGCCGAAGAGAGTTCGGACTTCGGACGAAAACGAAAGGAAGTTCTCGCGTTACTTCGTTCATAAAACGCTGAAAGGTTTGTGCTGCGTTGCGCAAACCGAAAGGCATCCGTGTGAACTCAAAAAGTCCAAACGGTGTCGTGATTGCCGTCTTACACACGTCCTCTTCTGCTACCGGAATATGATGGTATGCTCGAACCAAATCCACTGTTGAAAAAACTGTACATCCATGAAGCTGAAGCGAAAAATTATGGATGTGTGGAATCGGATAACGATCGGGTGTGGTTATCGCGTTTAAACGACGATAGTCGCCACAAGGGCGCCAATCGTTGGGGTCTCTTTTGGGCACCAAATGTAAAGCTGAAGAGACGGGTGAAGAAGAAGGACGGCAGATTCCCAATTGCAACATATGGTCGAATTCTGTTCGAGCTGTAGTTAGTTTCTCGGGCTTTAAACGCCGGGGTTTGGAAAACGGAAGATGTCCAGTAGTCACGATATGGTGGACTATCCTGTGATTTGCAGGTAAGGAGTAATCCGGAGCTGTAGTGAGAGAATGGAATTCTCTAATAAGGCTTCCATATGTGCTATTATCAATGTGCTGCTTCGGAGGGTCTGAAAGATCCTTGCACACGATTCCGGCAACAGATAGGTTCGCCGTTGAGTCGACCAATTTTCTTTGGCGCATGTCTATGACAATGCCGAATTTATTTAATAGGTCTATGCCAATAATCGGTCTTTGAATTTCGGCTACGACAAAAGGAAAATTGGAAGGCCGACGCAAACCAATGTCAAGTTTCAAAAGTTTTACACCAAAAGTATTTATGAAAGTGCCATTTGCCGCGGTGAGATTGGTTTCATTTTTGGTGAATTTTTCTTTTGGGTAGAGAGATTTTGGTATTACTGACACTTCCGCACCAGTGTCGATTAAAAATTTGCACTTGTTTATAGAGCAATGCGCGAATAAACGTGGTGTTGGTTTTATCCGACTGTCTGTAGCGGCGACAGTCGGGTTTCCTAGTTTTTTGTTTTGTTAAATTTTTTGGGTGTGTAACTACACGGACTCACGCATTTCGTTGCCTTGTCGGCAAAACGTTCGTGATACCAACAATATTTGTCACCCGAATGTGCACGTTTTTGTTGCCAATCCTTATTAAACCTACTATTTCCCCGAGTACGACTGCGATTGCGGTTAGGTTTTCGTTCGCGAGTGAAGTCAAGGATTGTGCTCCGGAGCTCACTAATCTCTTTTCTGAGAGATTCCATTTCGTTGTCGCGCGTAGACACAATCGCACTAATACTCGGTTTTTGGGTCACTTCCCACATTTTGTCTGCTAATTCGAGTCTCTGTTCGAATCTTTGGTCTTTCGCGACTGCTAAAGGAATGGAAACTGTTGCGGGCAGTTTTTGTTCCCAGAGAGTTTGAATCAGAGTGTCACCTATGGCGGAAAGATTTCCTGCAAGGTTTGACATATGTCGAAATACCTCCGAAGGTTTACGATCGCCAAAGTCCTCCGAGTTTAGCAATTGTTCTAGTCTTCTTTCCTCTGAGGCGCTATGGCGCTTAATCAACGTAGACTTTAAATTTTCATATTTATTGGACTCGGGAGGAGTATTTAGTATATCGATCACCGAATTGATTGCCTCGACAGGAAGTGAAGCTAGAACGTATGCATATCTACTCACGTCTTTCCTGATCTTTTTGGCGGCGAATTGAGCCTCTGCTGCCAAAAACCAAGCAGAGGGTGCCTTTTCCCAAAAGGTTGGGAGTTTAATGAACGCAACTTCAACCTCTTCTTCTGTCATCTTCAATAGAAATGACACAGAAGCGTGCGTTAAATTGGAATTGTCCAAACGTAGCGTTTGGCGAAAATAATAATCGCTTATATTTATCAGGAAAGAGCTAAATCGCGTATAATTCGCGAAACGAAACGAAAAGAAAAGCGTGTGCCGAAAGTATTCGAGAACTTCAATAATGTTTCCGACACAACCCGTAATAAGGAAACTTTGTCGCGCGCACTAGAAACAAATTCCTATATATTTCTTAGTTCTGGGGCCCTATTCTCGAGTTCATTCGAATTTTGGTCGCATACGATCAATTCGAATGATAAGTTTCGTACACGATCCAACTCCCATAAAAATTGGTATTCTTGAATGTCATGCGAAACTTTTTCATTCGATTGGTCGTACACGAATTGGAAGTGGTATTGCCAGACAAGTTTTTTGATATATAACGTGAATTTGGTATGCCACTGTGACCACTAACAAGTAAAACACTTCAGAACAGAAATCCGTTAGTTTCAAACTTAAAAATATGGATCAAAACGGGTTGGTAATATTAGTGGGGAGGAGGAAACGATATTAATAGAATTTTTGGAAAGTAATCCAAAATTAATTAAAAGTAGATTCAATGCGGAATTTACCCATGAAAACGCGCAACAAGTTTTTAGTATCGTTGCGGATGTTTTAAATAGTATTCCTGGTGCAAAAAAGGATTGGAAGCAATGGCGCAAGGTATGGTTATTCATTATAAACAAGCAATCAAGATAATTATTTATGTAATTTACAGACTTGGCAGGATATGAAAAACAAAACAAAAGGGTGGCAAGCGGGCATTCTTAAAGATATTCCAACCACGGGTGGAGGACGACAAAGTGCCGTGAGTTTGGATGCAACAAACAACAGTATAGCTAATATGCTCGACACTACAGCAGTTACCGGTGTTGAAACGACTTTTGAGTCAATTGTTGAATTTGGTAAGTTAATTTGAAGTACCATCATTCCACTTTTATCGTATGCTTTCGTGCTATTTGATCTAATGCACCAAATTACAGAGTGATGATATTGATGACAACGAAGGTGGTGACGTAATAGAAAATGGTACTGAGAACAGTGGCGGATCCAGACCATGCTGTTGGGGGGCGCGGAAATTTTTTTAATTTGGCTATTTTGTTTGATCAAGTTCTGTGTGAATTTAGCTACATAGACTGCACTTAGCAAAAACGGGATCATATTGTTTTCATCTTATTATGGGTCAATCCATCATGAATCGCCAAAGTTGTGACCTTACCATTTCCGATTCTTTTGAAAATGTTTGTACTTAAAGAACTAGTGAAAAAATTAATTGAAATTCAATTTTTTGTTTCTATCTCATTTTTTAACTAACGAAAACAACAACAGTCTTTAAATCAAGCCCTAATTTATTATTCAAGGATAAAAATTATCAGAGATATGTATTTTCAAAGAGGACTCGGACATCTTTTTTATGAAATCTTTAACATACTATAACTAACAAAAAAAATGAAATAGAAACAAAAACTTGAAATCATATTTTTTTTTCACTAATTCTCCGAGTACACAAATTTTCAAAAGAATCGGCGATGATAAGGTCACACTTTTGGCGATTCTTGATTAAATGACCCTTTTTCTATAAAATAATTGAGAACCACTATAATGTTCTTCGATTTTTTTTACCCCGATCTCATTGAGATCTCAAGTTAATTTTTTGGTATGTTTTGAAAAATAGTATAGCCTAAAAAATATAAAAAAAAACATTTTGAGATATTCAGGGATAAAGGACAAAATCATTATCCTTGAAAAAAATTTCGGGGATAATTTTTATTGCTACAACCTTTCCCTTTAAAATAAGCCATATTTTATTATTCCAGGATAAACATTACCAGAGATATCCATTTTCAAAGAGGACTCGGACACCATTTTTGCGAAAACTTTAACATACTATAACTAACAAAAAAATGAGATAGAAGCAGAAAATTGAATTTCAATTATTTTTTTCACTAGTTCTAAAAAAACAAAAATTTTCAAAAGAATCGGAGACCGCAAGGTCACAAATTTCGTCATTCTTGGCGGTTCTTGACCCTATTACCTACGCAATATCTTGTCTTGTAGACTTTTTATCATGGTGCGTTTACACTCACCATTGAGGCTTTGCTGTGTTGAAAGCAATTTACACTCAACATGCCTTTGCGGTGCAACTTGCCTATAAGTGCGAAACGACAGAAATACGATGAGCTGCGAATTGTGTGGTACCACAGTTCATTGTATGTGTATACACATATGGAAGCGTGCGTCGGAGAAAAAGTTGAAGAATGTTAGACTCTTGCGACTGCACGAGCCATCTGATTGGTTGATTTTATGGTGGGGAGAGAGGTGCGCCTCAAACGTTGAGTGAATGAATCCACCATAATGGTTCTGTTCTGTGCTTTGCATTGCTCCGCAGAACTACAGTAAATGCTAATTACAGTCCACATTGCAGTGGAGTAAAAAAATCGGAGAACCTTTGAAGTAGGTATGTATGTTTAGAAATTTCGAATTTACTCTTGGGGGGGCGGCCGCCCCCTCCGCCCCCCCCCCCTGTATCCGCCAATGACTGAGAGTGAAAGTCTCCACAAGGAATATGAGGATTTAGAATATTTAGGGGAAGAACATCAACACGTTATTTTGTTTAATGTGTTATTTGGTTTGTTGCGTGTGTGTTGAGTTATAATAATATTAAAAAAATGGTTGTTGAATAAATTATAATTTTGCTGTTCTTAAGAATTGTTTTTTTAGCGAGAAACATTACATAAATATTCGGTACTTAATATATATATTAGTAAAGTAATTATACTGTTAAAAGAAATTTGGGATTATGCGTTGTTGAAGAATTCGAGCTTGAGCCAAGTCTGGATTTACTCGGTGTGCTCCATCCGCAATATAAATTTTGCTAATCGCCATGTTTACATTTTGACCAATGTCCAATTCGTAGCTTCCAGATGCCAAAAATCTCAATGTTGTTAGTACCTAAAATAGAGATTACATATTTTTTATACTCTACTTTACTTCATTAATTTTTAGAAAACATATTTTTTTCTAAATAATAAAGTGTTTTAAATAAAGATTACTCTTAATGTCTTACCTTTATAGTAGGGTCCAAAGCAGAACTTCTTCTTTGCAATTCACTTTTTTCTGCAACAAGATCAATTAATTCTTCAGCCATTTCTTTTCGTAATCGAAACATCAACGTCGATTCGGTAAATCAAAGGCATCGTTTCTATGAAAAAATTGTCTTCTGACTTCCGCATGATCTTCTGCATCTTCTAATGCAGGCAAACATGTTCCGAGAATGTTGCGTTGCATCATATTTTTATATATTATTTATAATGTATAAAAAACTTATCAAATTTTTAAAATTTAAACTCACTTTTTATAAATTTAAATTTAATTTTTATACACATTTCAAATATTTGTTGCCGGTTTACATGATAACGGCTAAAATTTCGTGCACGAAAGTTTAATTCGAATGATAGAAACCACTCGTTGCATATCATGCGAAAAGATTCGCATTTGACCGCCGCGCCGTGTGACTACTCGATAATAGCAATTTTTTCAAGTCATTCGAAAGTTGATGAAATTCGTACACGAAACTTAGTCGAATGAACTCGAGAATAGGGCCCCTGATGTGATATCGAATTCAGTTTAACTTCCTAAGGCTTCCTATATAATCGTTGATAAAAGTTGATTTCAGTATTTTTAGATATTCAACTCCAACAGGACGTAAGGCTTTCGACATATGTCTTACGATTGATAAGATATCAGATTGGTTTTCACTTCCACAGACTTTTTATATTATCGCCTACAAATGCATTTCCGATTTCATGTAATGGCTCAAAACCAAATCACGAAAAATCTGCTAATCACGTAACAACTGATATTATACTACGACTTAGACCTCGTCCCGGAGTATGACCCAATTATATAATTCATATGTTATATGTGGCAGCGGCGAAAGTATTCTATCGCGACCTCATTCTAACCGCTTTCCGAGCTTTTTTTTGGTTTTCAGTCACATAGTAACCTACACCGCGTCTCAGAATTGAACGCATTCCGAATTTATACCGAAAAATAATAAAGTTGCGCCCAGACTGTTGGCAGATTTTTTTGTTTGTTTTACTTAAGATCTACCTACTTAGAATTCGTAATATATTACATTATTTATTCAGATAAGTGCAGTTTTGGTTGTTTAATAGCAGATATCATTGTTTAAAATACGGTGAACATTTTTAATTAGTATGTACTAGCTGAGGTCAAAATTAGAAACAGTTGTTTTAACTACACAAAGTCTGATGAATCTACGGTGTGTAGAGTGTTTTTCGTGTCTCAGGAACGCTTATGAGAGAAAGTTGAAACTTGGTATGTATTAGAGCTGGGTTGTTGCCGCTTTTTCACGAAAGCGCTTCTACTTTTTTAAAAAAGCGCTTTTCCAAAGCGCTTTATAAAGCGTTTTTTTCTCGTTACAGCTTTTACTTTATTATTTTAATAATAAAGTATTGTTATTGATTTTTAAAAAAAAACAATTTGCTACCCTGAAAATTTTTTTTTCCACGTTTCATGACTAATAGACACCAAAAAAGCAAAAAAAAATTTCAGTCCGTCTGTGCGCCGTACGCCGTCCGCCGTCCGCCGTCCGCCGTACGCAAAACGTTTGAAAGCTTATAGCTCTCAAACTCTTTGAGCTATTAAGTTGAATTTTTATACTCTAGATGAAATCATATAGAGTATTATAAGTTTAATCCAGCCCAAAAGTTTGTAACGCATAGAACCGAGCCTCGGACGAAAAAAAGTTATATATTATTTTTTGTTTATTTGTGGCCAAAAACCTCAAATCCGCCTGACGTCCGTCCGTCCGTCCGTCCGTCCGTCCGTCCGTCCGTCCGTCCGTCCGTCCGTCCGTCCGTCCGTCCGTCCGTCCGTCCGTCCGTCCGTCCGTCCGTCCGTCCGTCCGTCCGTCCGTCCGTCCGTCCGTCCGTCCGTCCGTCCGTCCGTCCGTCCGTCCGTCCGTCCGTCCGTCCGTCCATCCGTCCGTCCGTCTGTCCGTTAGCACGATAACTCAAGAACGCCTTCACCTAGGATCATGAAATTTTGAATCTGGATGTTTGGTTGAATTTGTAAGGCTAAGTTCGTTAACGGACAAAATCGTCCTACTCCTTCGGGTAGCTGCCATACAAAATGTCCTTAAAACACATGTTCAAGAATATTTGTCGATAACTTCAGAAGGGTTTAAGCTACGTCTTTGAAATTTTGTATGTGTTATTTTTCCAATAGTTGGAGCTAAATATATGATTATGAAGAAAATCCTTTTAGTCCTTCGTGTAGCTGCCATACAAATATCCTGTCAAAATGTATTCACCTAATTTACAAAACTCACAATAACTCAAGTAATCTTTTAGCTACGAATTTGGAATTTTGTACAAATTAGTTTTGAGTAAAAAGGAAGTCGGTGTTTACTAATCAGCGAAATGCTTTTACTCCTTCTGGTAGCTGCCATACAAAATGTCCTTAAAACACTTCTTCAAGAATATTGGTCGATAACTTCAGAAGGGTTTAAGCTACGTCATTCAAATTTTGTATGTGTTATTTTTTCAATAGTTGGAGCTAAATATATGATTATGAAAGAAATCCTGTTAGTCCTTCGTGTAGCTGCCATACAAATATCCTGTCAAAATGTATTCACTTAATTTACGAAACTCACTATAACTCAAGTAATCTTTTAGCTACGAATTCAGAATTTTGTATAAGTTAGTTTTGAGTGAAAAGGAAGTTCGAGTTTACTAATCGGCGAAATCCTTTTACTCCTTCTGGTAGCTGCCATACAAAATGTATTTAAAACACGTGTTCAACAATATTTTCCGATAATTTTTGAACGCTTCAAGCTACGAATTTGAAATTTTGTACACATTAATTTTTGAATAGTTCCAAGGAAAAGGATAAATATGTAAGAAATCGAGTGAGTCCTTCCTGCACCTCCCATGTGAAAGTCCTTTAAAAAGGACATTTTTTTTCGATGACTTACCCAGTTCAAGGTATGAAGTTAAACACTGAATATTGTCTTTTAGTTTTGAGTAGCAATCTAATCCTTAATAAAGGACATACAACATGCACACACGTAATTATACTTTATCCCCAACTACAATATAAATCGGAGTTCAGTATTCATCTAGAGTATTATACGATTGGCTTGCAGCCGATCGTGACTGCAGTATGTTTTTTGTTGGTAGACCGAGCAGACCCCTTCAAGTGGCCACCTTTTGAGTGGTGGGGGTGTGAAGGGGGAGGTGGGGGAAGCGTTTTAGACGAAAAATTTTGGTTTCTAGATCTCAATAACCGCATAGGTTAGAAGGCTGAAACTTGGAATTTATATAGAACATCGATAGTGGACCCATTTGCAAAAAAAAATGATAATATGGGTAAAGGGGTGTGGGAGTGGGGGGAATAATAATGCATCCGAAACGCTCGAAAGCCGAGATCGAGACATTCTAAAATCCATATCTCCTAATCGGTTAATGTCTCACAAAATAAGTGCCTCAAAATAATAATGAAGAAACCATTCTTCTTCTCCACTAGAAGTCTCCACGCAGAAGTTAAAGCGCAAACTGTAGTTGAATTAATTTCAACCAGATACTCATCTTTTGTAACAAGACTGGAACTAGTCGACAATCCGATAATACTATCACTCATATAACACCCTACTACTTGACATGCATTGGTGTCTAATTGGTTTTTCTTCAGTTAGTTAATTACCTTTTTACTATATTTGCTTTCCTTTAATTTAAGTTAGTTTGTAAGTTAGTTTTAAACTCACTACACAAGGTTTTTTGTATAAATTTTTCCTTGAATTTATTTCACAAAAATTCTCGTAGATGCTTCGCTTTGCTGTGCTAACTAGATTTAATTTAGCTGTTAAGATATTGAATTATCTGTTCTCTTAATTATAAATTATAAGATGGTAGACATAAGTGAAAAAACTAATAAATATTGATTGAATTGAATTGAATTGAATAATCGGTTAATGTCACGAAATTAAAACTTAATGAACATCTGTGGGTATACTAGGAGAATAGATCCGAAACAAATTTTTGAGAGGGGGCAGTGACGTACGGGGGTGGGGGTTGAAAAACTTTAGATTACTATATCTCACGAACCAATTACACTAGAGAAATAAAATTTGGTTTCTGTATAAATGTTGACAATTAAAGTTTGCTGAAAGTAAAATTTTTTAAGGGGGCGGTGGAGCATGGAAGTGGAGGGGGTAAGCATTTTTTTAAAAAATCACGTCTCATATCTCAAGAACAATGTAAGATAGATGCCTTAAATTTTTACCATAAGTAGGCCTAATAGACCCCCAGCAGAAAAAAAAAATGTTTGCTGGTGAGGGTGTAGAGGGTGAGGCTGGGGGAGGGTGAAAAGGAAAAAATTCCGATTCTTATATCTCGAGAACCTATAACAATATAAAGCTGAAGCTTAGTATTTAGATAGAACTATAGTAGTAGCATGTTGGAAAAATATAATTTTTTATAGGGGTAGTATGGTACGGAGGTGGGAGGTGTTTTTCCTAACTATATAACGGCTTATGCTAGAAAGTTGAAATTAGGTACGTATATGTAAATCAACTAGAAAAGTAATTTTGATTAAAAAAAAATTCAAATATCTATTTGCGTTCGGAAGTGGGGCAAAAAAAATTATCAGTGAAAATGGAATGCATATATTTTTACGATTTTCGTCATATCTATTAGGTCTTTCGAAATATTAAATTCATTTTTTTTCCACGGGTTCTTCATATAAATACCTAGAAAGTGTTTTCAGGATTTTTTAAAATTGGACCCCCAAGGTGGTGTAAAGGGGATTATACATTTGCACGAATTCAGCCGTATCCCTCAGGTCTGATTAGATATCGAATGATTTTTCACTTCCACGGGCTTCCACGGCCGTACGCCGTCCGCCGTCCGCCGTCCGCCGTCCGCAGTTCGCCGTCCGCCGTACGCAAAACGTTTGAGCTCTCAAACTCTTTGAGCTATTAAGCTGAATTTGTTTTCGTTCGTAGACTGAGCAGACTCCTTCAAGTGCTCACCTTTTAAGTGGTGCGGGTGTGAGGGGGAAGGTAAGGGAAGCGTATTAGACGAAAAATTTTGGTTTCTAGCTTTCAGTAACCGCTTAGGCTAGGAGGCTGAAACTTGGAATTTATATAGAGCATCGATAGTGAACCCATTTGCAAAAATATTGCTGATATGGGTGAAGGGGTGTGGGAGTGGGGGGAATAATAATGCGTCCGAAACGCTCGAAAGCCGAGATCACGACATTGTAAAATCCATATCTCCTAAACGGTTAATGTCACGAAATTAAAACTTGATGGGATTGATCGGAAACAAATTTTTGAGAGGGGGCAGAGGCGTACGGAGGTGGGGGTCGAAAAATTTTAGAGTACGATATATCACGAACCAATTGCACTAGAAAAATAAAATTCGGTTTCTGTATTAAGGTTTAAAAATAAAGTTTGCTGAAAGTAAAAATTTCTAAGGGGGCGGTGCAGTATGGAATTGGAGGGGATAAGAATTTTTCTAAAAAAATCAATTCCCATATCTCAAGAACAGTGTATGATAGATGATTAGAATTTTTACCAGAAGGAGGCCCAATAGACCCCTAGCAGAAAAAAAAATGTTGGGGATGTGGGTGTAGAGGGTGAGGGTGGGGAAGGGTGAAGAAGAAAAAGTTCTGATTCTTATATCTCGAGAACCTATAATGATATAAAGCTAAAACTTGATATTTAGATAGAACTATAGTAGTAGCATGTTGAAAAAATATAATTTTTTATCGTGGTAGTATGGTACGGGGGTAGGGGGGTGTTTTTCTTAACTATAGAACGGCTTATGCTAGAAAGTTGAAACTCTGTATGTATATGTAAATCAACTAGAAAAGTAATTTAGATTAAAAAAATTTTCAAATATCCATTAGCGTCCAGAAGGGGAGCAAAAAAATGATCAGTGAAAATTGAATGCATATATTTTCACGATTTTTGTCATATCTATTAGGTCTTTCCAAATAATGAATCATTTTCATTGTACGGGTTTTTCATATAGATACCTAGAAAGTGTTTTCAGGATTTTTTGAAATTCGACCCCCACGATGGTGTAAAGGGGTTGTATACATTTTCACAAATTCAGCCATATCCCTCAGTTCTGATTAGATATCGAATAACTTTTTACTTCCACGGGCTTGTTTAATAATCACCTAAAACATGTTTTCAAGTTTTTTCCTTTTTCAACCCCTAAGAGGGTATAAACGGGTTGAACACGATTTCACGAATTTCGTCAAATCTCTTAGGAGTGATAAGACATGGGATTGGTTTCACTTCCTCGGGCTTTCTTTACATATATCTATAAACTAATTTCAAGATTTTTTGATATTCAACCCCGAAGTGGGTGCAAGGGGGTTGCATATGCTTTCAAAAATTCCTACATATTTCTTAGTTCTAATGAGATATCAAATTAATTTTTACTTCCTAAGGCTTCCAACTTAATCGTCAAAAGTTGATTTCAGTATTTTTAGATGTTCAACTCCAATAGGACGTAGGCTTTTGACATATTTCTTAGGATTGATGAGATATCAGATTGGTTTTTATTTCCACAGACTTTTTATATAATCGCATACAAATGCGATTTCATGTAATGGCCAAAAACCTAATCACGAAAAACCTACTAATCGCGTATTAACTGATATTATACCATGACTTAGACCTCTTCCCGGAGTATGACCCAATTATGTAATTCATATGTTATATGTGACAGCGGCGTTTAAGTATTCTAGCGCGACCCCATTCTAACCGCTTCCTGAACCTTTTTTAGGTTCAGTTTCAGAGTAACCTCACCGCGTCTCAGAATTAAACGCGTTCCGGACTTCTACCTGAAAATAATAAAGTTGCGCCCAGACTGTTGGCAGATTTTTTTTCCTCTCGTAGCCGCTTTTTTTCTCGTTGACGCTTTTCTTCTCGTTACCGCTTTTACTTTATTATTTCAATAATACGGTATTGTGATCGATTTTTAAAAAAAAAAATTTGATACCCTGAAATTTTTTTTTTCACGTTTCATGACTAAGACACGAAAAAAGAAAAAAAAATTCAGTCCGTCTGTCCGCCGTACGCCGTACTTCGAACGGTGTACGCAAAATTGTTTGAAGGCTCGGAGCACCCAAACCCATTGAGCTATTTAGTTGAATTTTTTCCGGGGATAGACTGGGTAGGCCCCTTGAAGTGACCAAATTCTGAGAGCTAGGGGTGTGAGGGGAGAGGTGGGGGAAGCGTTTTAGACGAAACATTTTGGTTTCTAGATCTCAACAACCGCTTATGCTAGGAAGCTGAAACTTGGAATTTATATAGAGCTTAAATAGGGGGGGGGGGGAAATAATGCATCCGAGACGCTCGAAAGCCGAGATTGAGACATTCTAAAATCCATATCTCCTAAACTGTTAATGTCACAAAATTAAAACTTAATGGCCATCTGTAGGTATACTAGGAGAATAGATCGGAAACAAATTTTTGAGTAGGGTCAGAGGCGTGTGGGGGTGGGCGGTGAAAAACTTTAGATTACGATATCTCACGAACCAATTGCACTAGAAAAATAAAATTCGGTTTCTGCATAAAGGTTGATAAATAAAGTTTGATGAAAGTAAAATTTTTTGAAAGGGAGGTGGAGCATGGAAGTGGAGAGGATAAAATTTTTTTAAAAAAATCACGTCTCATACCTCAAAAACAGTGTATGATAGATGCTTAGAATTTTTACCAGAAATAGGCCTAATAGACTCTTATCTGAAAAAAAGATTTGGTGGTGGGCTGTATAGGGTGAGGGTGGGGGAGGGTGAAAAAGAAAAAGTTACGATTTTTATATCTCTAGAATCGATAATGATATTACTGTGAAACTTGATATTTGGATAGACATGTAGTAGTTGCATGTTGGAAAAATATAATATTTTATGGGGGTAGTATGGTACGGTGGTCGGAGGTGTTTTTCCCATCTATAGAACGGCTTATGTTGAAACTCGGTATGTATATGTAAATCAACTAGAAAATTTGTTTAAATAAAAAAAAAATTCAAATATCCATTGGCGTTCGGAAGGGGGGGGGGGGGTGGAAAAAAATTATCAGTGAAAATGGAAATCATATATTTTCACGATTTTCATCACATCTAGTAGGTCTTTCCAAATATTGAAAACATTTTTATTCTACGACTTCTTCATATAATTACCTAGAAATCGTTTTCAGGACTTTTTGAAATTCGACCCCTAAGAGGGTGTAAAGGGGTTGTATACTTTTTCATGAATTCTGCCGTAACCCCCAGGTCTGATCGATATCGAATATCTTTTCACTTTCATGGGCTTGCGTAATAATCGCCTAAAACTCGTTATTAAGTTTTTTTTTCTTTTTCAGCCCCTAAGAGGGTATAAATGGAATGAACACGTTTTCACGAACTTCCTCATATCTTTTAGAAGTGATAATAAATTGAATTGGTTTTTACTTTCTCGTGCTGTCTTTATATTTATTTATTAATTCCTTTCAGGATTTTTGGATATTCAACCCCCAAGTGGGTGTAAGGAAGTTGCATATGTTTTCACAGATTCTTTCATATTGCTTAGATATGATGATATATCGAATTCATTTTTACTTCCTAAGGTTTCCTATATATAAGCGCCAAAAAGTCAATTTCAGTATTTTTAGATATTCAGTCCTAAGGAGTGTAAGAGGATTGTATGCTTTTCAAAGCTTCGACATATTTCTTAGGTTTGATGAGATATTAGGTCGCTATTCACATCCACACACTTTTTGTATAATCTCCTGCAAACAAATTTCTCAATTTTTGGATATCAACCCCCAAGGGATGGCAAAAATTGTGAAAACATATGTTTTCACAATTTTTGCCATCCCTTAGTTCTGATGAGATATAAAATTGGTTATTACGGCATTTGATGTAATGACCTAAAAACCAATTTCACGATTTTTCGGATTTCAAGAACCAAGGGGTTGTGAAGGGTTAGCTTACGTTTTCACAAATATTTCAAAATCCCTCGCGTCTCTCACAATTTTTTCGAAATGGACTACACGGACTTTTTCAATGTTTAATCGGCTAAAAATCTCTGTTTTAAATATTTTTATTTTAAGAAAAAGAATTAATTTTTCAAGAAATCTAATAATCTCGAAACAACTCATGATATACTCCGACTTTGACCGCTCCCGAACTTTGACCCAGGCAGATTTTTTTTATATGGGATTTGACAGTTCATTTCGTTTCGCTCGGAACACAGTACTAGGCTTTAATACGGAACCTTCGAGTTAAACAAAATAAATCTGAAATGAATTCAGTATTTTCAAGAAAAGCAATATGTGGTGTCGTTTCTATTCATACACAAAATGTGATATTTTAACTTATACATTTATATAAAAATATCTTAAATATTAAAGTTTGTTAATAGTTACAGCATTTTCAATGTATAAATAGAATGCACCTTTGGCACTCCTTATGGCTCATGTACCTACTAGAATTGAACTTAAAACAACTTCGCTTATATTTATTGTAATACTAAAATACTGTTTTTCCGTCCGAAATCTCCCAATAAAAGTACTGCGTTCAAACAAACTTAATTAAATATAACTAAAACTAAAATGTTACTATAATTAGTAAAATTCCTTTATTTAGTATTTATCTGTAAAATACAATTATGTTGTTAAAACGCAAGACCCTTAAGTGCTAGACGCTTCTCGAGATGCAAGACCCTAAAGTGCTTGGTATCATCTGAGTTCCAAGAAGAACCCGCTTCGCTGTTTGTAGTGCCCTTCTTGGAACTGGTTCCCACGCTGTGGTGAACAGGTGCAGGCCTAGGAAAACACGTGCGTCTGTTGCGTGGTGAATATGGGCGTATGTTGTGTGGTGAATATGGGCATATGCTGTGTGGTGAACATAGGCGTATGTCGTGATGGGTTCAGTGTTGTCGTGATGAGTTGAGTGTCGCCGTAATAAGTTGAATGCTGAGTCTGCCGTAGTAGTCGTGCTATAGTCTCCCCTTGTGTCTACGATGGGCGTCTCGACGAGGAGACAGTTTTTTTTGGACGTCCTCTCTTGCGAATTGGCAGAATTGGAGTAAGTCCTGGTGTTTGATCGATACTGGCGTTGTACTGGGCCAATGCTGATGTGGGATACGTACCTAGTGGTACCGATGTTTTTTCATTTGGTCTCTCCCCTTGCAATAGAGCTGCTCCAATGGCGTAATCGCTGGCGTCTGTTCGTAGTGTAAAGAGTTGACTTTCATCAGCTTGATGCAATATGGGTGCTGTTGCTAGTAGGTCCTTTAATTCCTCGAAACTGCTTTGCTGGCTGTCAGACCACACCCAATCTGCATTTTTCTTGGTGAGCTGCGTGAGAGGTTGTGCAACTTTACAGGAACAGGTTTGCAAAAAGGTGATCAGTTTTTTGATGTTGTGCGGTGATTGTCGTTCGGTGATGGAGGATGTCTTGGCTGGGTTGGTGCTGATTCAGTGCTCCTCGTATTTTGCTGCTGGTCCATTTTCATTGAAGATGTCGTAATTGTTGACAAGAACTTCATTTAGTTGTTCTCGTTGTTGCTTGGTGATTTCCGATGCTTCATCTTCGCTGAGGCTTGTCGCTATGTCGATTTCGGATAAATCCACATCGTCGAAAGTACGGGCCATACTTATTGTCGCATTGTTCCAACGCTTTGGTGTTTCAGCAAGTGGGCTGATGGGTTGCGGAATGCTGACTCGAAAACGATCCTGAGGCGAACCTATGATTTCTAGGTAGTCGAGCTCATCTGATGAACATTTTCTATGTTTTGGCTTGTCGGGCAGTGGGCTTATTGGAATTATTCCATGAATTCTAAGTTGCGTGCATGGGGAGTCCAGATTCTCCTGAGAGGAAGGTTTCTTTGGTGTGGCTTGCCTTGACAGCAAATTCAATGTCTGGATTGTTATTGGCCCTTGGTTCTCCTTTTGCAGAAGGTCAAACTTCTGCTTGGGCTTGTCACGGAAGTGCCAGGATCGTTGCGGAACGTTGAGAACGATGTTGGCCATCTCGATGAAGTCTACACCCAATAAGGTCCGGTTGTCGACGGAGTCTAAGAGAATTAAAAAGGTTAGCATTAGTGAACGGCCTTGTAGTTGAAGCCCAGGTTTAGTTCCCTTGACCCTAACGAATACTTGTTTACAATCTTCCAGAGCTTTTGGAACGTAGGAAGTCGAATTGGGGTTTCGCGTATCGCATGGTTTGAGCTTGCTCGTCCTCTCGCGAAATTGAGATATGAATGGTAAAGGATCATTGATGTTAGAAGATTGATTGATTGATTGATTGATTTTATTTCCAAAATATGTACATATGTTTAGCTTAATCTAGTTTAAATTCAACAGTGATCAGATTTTCTTATGGTCTTTACAACTTCAATATTATTTTTTTTCGCATATAGCTTTTTAGTTTTTTACTGTCATTTTATAATTTTACGATACAAGGAAAACGGAGTAAAAAAACCTTATATTTAACTTAAACTAAATTAACCTAACCTTAAGCTACTTTTAAATTACGACAATGATAGTGAGTGGTGACTAGGAAAGATAGAGAGAATGAGGGGGTTTACTGAGTTTTCACAGTTGGTTATAAACTTTGCAGTCTGTTTATCAATAAACTCGATTATTCGCGGCAAATTTGTCAATGCATGAAGTTCTTGTGTAGCGAAATGCCATGGCTTATTCAAGATGATCTTAAGGCACTTGTTTTGTATGATTTGCATCCTCTTCTTGTGCACAGCCGCACAGCAGTTCCAGACTGGTGCTGCGTACACGAGGATAGGACGCATTACGGACGTGTATATGAGTAATTTGTTTTCATTAGAGAGTTCGGATTTTCTATTAATGAGTGGATAGAGAATTCTAATACTTTTAATAGTTCTTGAACAAGCCTCCGTAGTATGGAATTGGAATGCAAGTCTCTTGTCTAAGTATACCCCGAGATATTTAATGTTTTGAGACCATGTGATGCTCTGCCCTAAAATATTAATAGTGGGATTAGGTAAATATCTATGAGCCCGTCTTCTAGTGAAAAATATGGCATTTGTTTTCGATCTGTTGATTTTGATTTTCCATCTAAAGAAGTAATCGTCGATGGCATCCAAATGCTGCTGGAGGTTGTTTATAATCTCGTTGTGATCATAACTCATGGTAAGAATCGCTACATCGTCAGCAAAGGTTGCAAGTTCACACTGTGTATTTTCCGGTAAGTCAGAGGTAAAGATATTGTATAGTATTGGACTCAAGGCTGATCCCTGGGGAACGCCCGCCGGAATAATACGACTGGTTGAAAGAGTTGAATGGATTCGGATTTGAAATGATCTGTCAAGTAGAAATGATTTTATTATTTTGATAATAGGTGGAGGAAAGGACAATTGAATAAGTTTGTATAATAAGCCGTTCTGCCATACCGAGTCAAACGCTTTTTCCACATCTAGGGTAATCAACGCAGCTGATTTTTTATCATTCATTGCATTTTTGATGTAGTTGGTAACTCGTAGTAACTGGTGGCTAGTAGAGTGACCTTGTCGGAAACCGAACTGATAATTTGGTATTATACACTTTTCGTGGATGTGGTTTTGTAAGCGGATAATTAAAATTTTTTCGAAGATCTTTCCTATTGATGATAGTAGGCTTATAGGTCGGTAATTATTTGGATCTGAAGAATCTTTGCCAGGCTTTGGGAGTGGAACTATTTCCGCTACCTTCCACTTGTTGGGAAAATACCCAAGCTTTAAACAGGAGTTAAAGATAGCATTCAGATAGACAATGGCTTTTTTAGGTAGGTTTTTGAGAAGAATGTTGGGGACTTTATCTTTCCCAGGGCTTTTCCTATTTTTCAGTCTTCTGATGATTAATATTATTTCTTTGGGCTTGCACAATAGATTATTTGCTAAGTGCGATGGTAGCATTTCAAAGTTACGAACGGCGTTGTCAACCGAGGTAGTTGTTTGAGGATCGCTATAGTTTTCGGTTAACTTGTGTGCGAATATAAATTTATCCGCTAAGAGTTCGACCTTTGCTTCATTGGTTTGTATTTTACCGCCTCCTGACTGAAGCTCGGGGATAATTAATTTTTTCTTCCGGAATACTTTATTCAATTTCCATAGTTTCCCTGATCCTTTTCCAAGTTCGGAGAGCATTAAACTTGAATTTCTGATTTCGGAAATTGCTTTATTAATTCTTTTTTGCAGCCTATTGACTTCTGCTTTTAGTAATAGATCATGCCCTCTCTGCCACTGACGCCTTTTATTGTTGCGTAGAGTTATAAGTTCTCTTATTCGGGGGCTCAGTGAAACCGTGTTACTATTACTATGGACAAGTATTTTAGGGGCGCAATTATTACCTACAGCCTTAATTGAGTCTGTGAAGTGGTCAATCATTCTATCGACGATTGCTGGATTAGTTTTAGACAAATCGTGTCCTTCGAGATTAAGTGATTGACTAAGAAGATAGCGAAATTTTATCCAATTTGTTTTGAAAAGGTTTGGAATTTGCATAGATGAGATGTCTCGGATAACTGTTCCAAGTATTGAAAAGGCTACTGGTAGGTGCGGTGAGGAAAGCTTGTGTAGCGTTGTTGGTTGAGAAATAGCTACCATAGAGTGTATAACGAGGTCTAGAGTGGAACCCCGACCATTTGGTGAGTGAAAAGTGTGTTCGGTAGGCGGATCGATTACGCAATTATTTTGGGCAATGAAATCGAAAAGAATTTTCCCCGCTTTATTTGATCTGCTGCAGTTCCAATGGCTATGCTTAGCATTGAAATCGCCGCATAAGATATAGTTTGATCGATTTCGAATAAGGAGCTTAAGATCATCTTGAAAGTCCTTCAGAACACTCGCAGTCAATTTAGTTCCTGGAAAGTAGATTGCAATAATGTGTAAATTACTGTCGTTCAGTTTAATTGACATATTTTCTATGACTTTAGTGGGACAAGAAGGAAGAAGTGTAATATTTTTAATTTGTTTATTGACCATAAGTGCAATTCCACCACCCGTGATATTCTCTCTATCTTTCCTAAACAGTTTATATTTTGGAGCGTACAATTTATCGTTAGGTTTAAGCCAAGTTTCGGTTATTATTACAATGTCTATATTATTTTGATCTACAAAGTCAAAAGCTTCAATATGCTTGTTCCTGATGCTTTGCGCATTCCACAGTATACACTTTATGTTACTACTACTACCCATAAAGAAACTTACTTGCTAATTCCACCAATACCTGGTATTGTTGTTGTTTATTACGACAGGTTGCAAGTCTGCTTATAAGTTCGGACGATAACTGGATCAGCTGGTCAGTTGTAAACAAATCGTCGGTCCTGTTGCAGTTGCTCGCGTAGTTTGCATAGTTTTGCCGCACTGCAGTACTGTACGGGATATTGACATTAGTGTTTGTTGTCAAATTATGGGACGCTGTATTTCTCTGACGGTGTGGGAGTGCCGGAAAATCTTCTGCTGAGCTCAGGTTTACATTATTTGTACGTGGAGGAGTTTGATGGATACGGTGTGCTGAAGCTGTTTTTGGGTTTCGGTTCCTCTGGTTAATGTTGCTTTTTATCAGCAAGTATTCCTGGCGTTTGGGACAAGATACATCGGAGGAGATATGTTTCCCGGTGCAGTTCGCACATTTGATGTCCTCATCTTCAGTCTTCGGGCAGTCTGTGTGTTGATGGCCCTCGCCGCAGAGCATGCATTTAGCTGGCAGATGACAGTTACTAGAACCGTGTCCAAACATTTAGCAGTTACGGCATTGTGTAGGTCCGAGGCGTTTGTGCGTGTAGAATTTCCATTGGACTACAGTATTCATCACAGCTTTTGTTTTCCGTAAATCGGAGATTTTGACAGAGCCAGGGTCGAAGTAAAGAATGTAGAAGGTTTGATCATCGTACCTTTTGTTTTTCGTGAAGAACTGTTTTACAGTTTTACAAGGTATTTCCATTTCATTAAGATGATCTTTAAGTACTTCCGAAGACATTTTGTGAAGCCCGGATAGGACAATTTTTATTTGACGTTTGTCATTTCGGCTGTGAGTGTGGAAGTTTACTTTCTTCGATATCAAATGTTTTTCGGTTTTTTCGAAGTTCTCTATCGTTGTTAGAAGTAATTTTATACCGGTGGATGTGTTGTGGATGTTGAACTCGGATACAGTTATTCCGAGGTTTTCCATAATAGCATAAATGGTTTCACGAGGCAATGAAATGAATTTAATTGGCGGTACCTTTATTTTTGGCGGTTTTCTGGGTTCGGGAGCACTTTGATCCTCATTGTCGTCAGTAAGGTCACTTAGTGGCTGAAATTTATTTGTTGTTTTGCTTGCCATGGCTGATGATGAGGATGAAAATGTTGTTTTATATTTTTTAATTCGTTCTCTTAAGAGAATCTCGGAGGGGTCATTTCGACCCCTTTTAGCACTAACTTTAATGTTTGATATTGTTTATTATTTTCTAATTCGACACTTGAAAAAAAAAGAAAAAAAACTTTTAATTTAGATTCCGAAATAAATTAACCGGTTTTAATTTATTGTCACGTATACTATGAGGTCTGATTGGTTCAGGGCTCGATAGACGAATGTGATGTTAGAAGAGCTAGAGTCTGAAACAAATTCTCCAGGTAGCCTCAGCGTTTTTCCATACACCAATTCTGCAGGTGAACAGTTGAGGTCTACTTTGAATGCTGCGCGTATGCCGAGTAAGATGATCGGTAAATCATCACTCCATTGCGCTTGAGTTTCACGGCATTTCAAGACAGCTTTAAGTTTCCGATGGAACCTTTCTACCATACCGTTTGCCTGTAGGTGATAGGCAGTTGTACGGATTCTTTGAGTCCCGATTATCTTGTTCATTTCAGATACTAATTTCGACTCAAACTGCGATCCTCTATCAGTGGTGATTCGCGATGGAACTCCAAAACGGCTCATGAATTCGCTTATGAATGGCTTGGCCACTGTTCCAGCTGAGATATCTTTGATCGGATAGGCTTCAGGCCAGCGTGTAAAACGATCGATTAACGTGAGGATGTATTAGAAGCCCTTGAAGATTGGTAGTGGACCGACAATATCCATATGGATATGCTCGAATTGATTGGTAGGCATTTCAAAGTTTTGAAGTGGAGTTTTTGTATGCCTTGTGACTTTGCTGAGCTGACAGGGTATGCATAATTTTATGTCTGAATTCATGCTTGGCCAGAAATATCTATCTGAGATGACCTGCCGAGAACCTCTGATACCCGGATGGGCCAGCGAATGCAGGCTGTCAAAAACTACTTTCCGCAGAACTAGAGGGACATATGGACGAACGTTAGTAGTGCCTATTTTACACCACAGTGGACTCTTCAGCGTTGGAAACGAACGTTGTTCTAGCTTGAATTTGGAATTTTTGCGTTTGTCAGACGCTTGCAATGTTTTTAGTTCATCGTCTGTGTCTTGAGAACTTAGCAGATTGTTTAAAGTGAGAGCAGAACGACTAACCGTTGATATAACATCGTCTGATATGCGTGAGAGGCAATCGGTAGCGACATTCTCACGCCCTTTAAAGTGTTGAATGTCATTAGTATATTGCGCGATATAATCCAAGTGCCTTGCCTGTCTGGGACTACGCTCTGTTTTGGTGAACAAGGCATTGGTTAATGGCTTGTGGTTACTATATACTGTGAATTGGCGTCCCTCCAAAAAATTCCGAAAGTGCTTGATTGAGACGTAAATTGCCAATAACTCCTTATCAAAAGCAGAGTATTTAGCTTCGACAGGAGAAAGTTTTTTTGAGTGGAAGGCTAATGGTTCCCATGTTTGCTTGTTTGCTTGCTCCAGCACCGAACCTACTGCCGTGTTGGATACATCGACTGTGAGTCTAAGCCTTGCATTTTAAGCAGGATGAACTAAAAGAGTCACCTGATCCAGAGCTACCTTAATGTCGTTGAATGCTTGTTCACACTCTTCTGGCCAAGAAAATTTGTCTGTCTTCTTGTTAGCGGTCAGTCTTTTGTCTTTAGCCAGCAACTTGGCTAAATTCGGAACGAATCGGTGGTAATAATTGACCATCCCATTAAAACGTTGAATTTGCTTGATGGAAGTGGGAGTCTTAAAAGTGCTTATGACGTTGATTCGATCTTCCGATGGGAGAATACCAACACTACTCACCTTGTGACTTAAAAAGTTTATTCTGTCTACTCCGAATGCGCACTTTGAGGGGTTTATTTTAATATCGAACTCCACCAATCTCTGGAACAACGTATCTAAATGCTGCATATGTTCAGACTAATTTTTGCTGCCGACCAGAATATCATCCAGATAAACGAATATGAAGTCCAAGCCTCTGGTAACTTCGTGCATGAAGCGTTGGAAAGTCTGAGCCGCATTGCGCAGTCCAAAAGGCATTCGCACGAATTCAAATAATCCAAAGGGGGTCGTGATTGCTGCTTTGTAAATGTCTTCCTCAGCTATGGGAATGTGGTGGTAAGCTCTGACCAAATCAATCTTGGAGAAGACCGTGCAACCACGAAGTTGGAGGGAGAAACTTTGCAAATGTGGTATGGGGTACCGATCTGGTACTGTTATGGCATTGAGCCGGCGGTAATCCCCACAAGGACGCCAATCGTTTGGATCCTTCTTGGGTACCATGTGTAAGGGTGATGATGCAGACGATGATGAGGGTCTACAAATTCCCATGAGTCGCATTTGTTCGAACTCCTCCCGTGCTATTTTATATCTGGGCTGTTCGAGTAGTCTTGGGCGAGAAACAGGTAAATGTCCAGACGTCACGATGTGGTGTACTACTGTGTGTTTCGGTTTCATAGAGTAATCCGGTGCTTCTGCCAAGCTGGGATACTTCCGAATGAGTGTGCAAAAATCGTCTTTGAAAGCGAAAATGCAAGGTAAAGTGGTGTATGACATACGAGTAAGGCCGCTTACAGAAAGAGTGGTCGAAATGTCCACCAATTTCTTATGTTTAATGTCGACAAGCAAGGCAAACTTATTCAAGAAATCTGCGCTAATTATTGGTCGAGTTACTGCTGCGAGAATGAACGGATATGCGAACGAACGCCGCAAACCTAGGTTCAGATTTAGTAGCTTAGTGCCGTAAGTCTTAATGAGCGTGCCATTAGCGGCTGAGAGATTGTATTCCGAGTTTCGGGTGCAATAATTTGGATAATGGGACATTGGTAGTACAGAAACCTCTGCTCCAGTGTCTATCAAGAAATGAAACTTAGTATTTGAGCATTTGACAAATAAGCGACAGGTGGGTTTTTGTTGAAACCGACTGTTTGTCGTTGCAACAATCGGCTTATCTAGTTTGTCGACGACTGTTGCGAAAATTTGCAAGGACTGATGCATTTTGTTGCCTTATTGGCGAAGCGAGCATGATACCAGCAGAACTCAGTTTTTTCGCTAACTGGGGTTTTGTGCTGCGAGTCCTTTTGATGTGAACGAGCGTGAGGTGATTTACTACGACCTCGCGCTAAGGGTTTTTTTAAAGTTTTTTTTATTTTCTCAATTTCCGCCTTCAAACCTGCTATTTCACTTTTTTCCGCCTTGGTGGCGATAGCAGAAATGGACGGATTTTTCGTTACCTCCCCAATTTTGTCCGCCAGTTCCAACTTTCGATCAATTTGTTGATTTGCAGCTACTGTTAAGTTGATAGTGATTGTGGGGGATAGTTTAAGCTCCCATAGGGACTTAATAAGGTCGTCGCGCATCGTCGAAATGTTTGCCGCGACCGAGATCATGTGGCGATAAAGGTCAGACGGTTTGCGATCCCCGAGATCTTCCGTGGACAGAAGTTCCTCGAGGCGTTTCTGCTCTGACAGCGAATGACGACTGATGAGCGCCTCTTTCAAACTCTCGTATTTGTCTTCAGCCGGAGGGTCATTAAGGATATCTATGATCGCATTGATCGCTTCAAACGGAAGAGCCGCGAAAATGAACGAATACTTAGAGTCATCCTTGCAAATCCTTTTAATCTTGAACTGGTCCTCCGCTGCAATGAACCACGCTGCTGGAGCTTTATCCCAGAAAATTGGGAGTTTTACGGAACTGATTTCTTCATCCATTCCCAAACGACCATGTGAATCAGCCTTTTTACCGGACTCTTTCGATTCAACCTCACTATCAGGCATATTGTTGTGTGAAATGCGAGACGAGAGGTCTTGCTTGTAAGATATGCGACGCTATGTAAAATAAATTCAGATGCGTGTATGCGACGCTAAGTGGAATATGCGATGCGTAAGACGCCGAATTATCAAGTTCAAGACACTAAAAAAAATATACACTTCTACGTTGCTTTACCCGAGCGGGTAGACGTGCAGATAATTACAGTATGAAGGGGTTTAAAAATAAAAACGCGGCGTATTATGATTCTAACGTACCTATAATGTCTTAAAGCACTAGGTACAGAACCCCATTTATCTTCGAGAAAAATGTTTGCAATTTTACATAACCTGCAGTACAGGTTTGGGCTGTATTTCGCCTTAAACTTTAATTTTAAAAATAAGAAAAATTAATAAAAATCAAAGCGAAAGCGCGTTTCCGCTTGACCAAAATCGAAGCGTGATAACTGTATAAAGCGAACGGTTCTCAGCACCGCTAGCCTACAAAAGGCACACGGGAGTGGCACGGTAAATTGTGAAATTAAATCGAATTTTAGATTTTTTTCACCGCGTGAACGCGCCTACATACCGCTATGTAGCGTCGTCGTGTTACAATGCGTGTCATACAGACAAAAGAGATAACAGTTTCAGCGACGTTCTACACGTTTTAAAATCCCTTTTTCGTTTTTCCTTTCTTTTCAAAACAGATTTAATTATACTCTAGATGAAATCATATAGAGTATTATAAGTTTAATCCAGCCCAAAAGTTTGTAACGCATAGAACCAAGCTTCGGACGAAAAAAAGTTATATATTATTTTTTGTTTATTTGTGGCCAAGATCCTCAAATCCGCTTGACGTCCGTCCGTCCGGCTGTCCGTGAACAAGATAACTCAAGAACGCCTTCATCTAGGATCTAGAAATTTTGAATCTGGATGTTTGGTTGAATTTGTAAGGCTAAGTTCGTTAACGGGCAAAATCGTTCTACTCCTTCGGGTAGCTGCCATACAAAATGTCCTTGAAACACGTGTTCAAGAATATTGGTCGATAACTTCAGAAGGGTTTAAGCTACGGCATTGAAATTTTGTATGTATTTTTTTTCCAATAGTTGGAGCTAAATGTACGACTATGAAGAAAATCCTATAAGTCCTTCGTGTAGCAGCCATACAAATATCCTGTCAAAACGTCTTCACTTAATTTACGAAACTCACTATAACTCAAGTAATCTTTTAGCTACGAATTTGGAATTTTGTACCAATTGGTTTTGAGTGAAAAGAAAGTTCGACTTTACTAGTCAGCGAAATCCTTTTACTACTTCTGGTAGGTGCCATACAAAATGTCCTTAAGACACGTGTTCAACAATATTTTTCGATAACTTTTGAACGCTTCAAGCTACGAATTTGAAATTTTGTACACGTTCTTTTTTAAATGGTTCCAAGGAAAAGGATAAATATGTAAAAAATCGAGTGAGTCCTTCCTGCACCTCCCACGTGAAAGTCCTTCAAAAAGGTCATTTTTTTCGATGACTTACCCAGTTCAAGATATGAAATTAAGCACTGAATATTGTCTTTTAGTTTTGGGTAGCAATCAAATGGGAGTCCTTAATAAAGGACATACAACATGCACACACGTAATTCTACTTTATCTCCAACTACAATATAAATCGGAGTTCAGTATTCATCTAGAGTATTATACGATTGGCTTGCAGCCGATCGTGACTGCAGTATGTTTATACTCTAGATGAAATCATATAGAGTATTATAAGTTTAATCCAGCCCAAAAGTTTGTAACGCATAGAACCAAGCCTCGGACGAAAAAAAGTTATATATTATTTTTTGCTTATTTGTGGCCAAAAACCTCAAATCCGCCTGACGTCCGTCCGTCCGTCCGTCCGTCCGTCAGTTTGTCCGTTAGCACGATAACTCAAGAACGCCTTCACCTAGGATCTTGATATTTTGAATCTGGATGTTTGGTTCAATTTGTAAGGCTAAGTTCTTTAACGGGCAAAAACGTCCTACTCCTTCGGGTAGCTGCCATACAAAATGTCCTTAAAACACGTGTTCAAGCATATTAGCCGATAACTTCGGAAGGGTTTAAGCTACAACTTTGAAAATTTGTATGTGTTACTTTTTCAATAGTTGGAGCTAAATATATGATTATGAAGAAAATCCTGTTAGTCCTTCGTGTAGCTGCCATACAAATATCCTGTCAAAATGTATTCACTTAATTTACGAAACTCACTATAACTAAAGTAATCTTTTAGCTACGAATTCGGAATTTTGTACAAATTATTTTTGAGTGAAAAGAAAGTTCGGCTTTACTAGTCAGTGAAACCCTTTTACTCCTTATGGTAGCTGACATACAAAATGTCCTTAAAACACGTGTTTAGGAATTTTGGTCGATAACTTCAGAAGGGTTTAAGCTACATCTTTGAAATTTTGTATGTGTTATTTTGCCAATGGTTGGAGTTAAATATATGATTATGAAGAAAATCCTGTTAGTTCTTCGTGTAGCAGCCATACAAATAGCCTGTCAAAACGTCTTCACTTAATTTACGGAACTTACTATAACTCAAGTAATCTTTTAGCTATGAATTGGAAATTTTGTATAAATTAGTTTTGAGTAAAAACAAAGTTCGAGTTTACTAATCAGCGAAATCCTTTTACTCCTTCTGGTAGCTGCCATACAAAATGTCCTTAAGACACGTGTTCAACAATATTTTTCGATAACTTTTGAACGCTTCAAGCTACGAATTTGAAATTTTGTACACGTTCATTTTTAAATGGTTCCAAGGAAAAGGATAAATATGTAAGAAATCGAGTGAGTCCTTCCTGTGAAAGCCCTTCAAAAAGGACATTTTTTTTCGATGACTTACCCAGTTCAAGGTATGAAATTAAACTCTGAATATTGTGTTTTAGTTTTGAGTAGCAATCTAATGGTAGTCCTTAATAAAGGACATACAACATGCACACACGTAATTCTACTTTATCCCCAACTACAATATAAATTGGAGTTCAGTATTCATCTAGAGTATTATACGATTGGCTTGCAGCCGATCGTGACTGCAGTATGTTTTTTTATTTCACTTGCTCCCCGCTAATTTATATGACGCCCGAAAACGATGTGTGGACCTTTGCCCTAGGCTCATAAAAAAACGCGACACGAGAAAAAAACGTAATAAATAAAATATTTCGCGCACCTGACCGCAACTATACATGAGTGTACAGAATGAAGTAAAGTATTAAAAAAATATTGCACTTCACACTAAAAACTGGAACTAATTTCACCCGATAAATTTAAGGAATGGAAAGTATATTTATATTGAATGTGGAATATATGCTTCCAAATGTAGTTGAAAATTTGTTCAAGTAAAATATGTAAAATTTTAAAATGTAGGTACTTATGTTTAAAAAAATGTTTATTGCATTTACGCAAAAACTAATTTATTTGTTGTCCTAGAAATTGCTTGGGGTTACGTCTGTTTTCCCATTTTTTGCTTGCTGTCGGTGTCTGATGAAATTTATTTTCGATTGTTATACCTGCTTGTTGCTGTGGATGATGCGCGTTGAATTGCTACCCGACATGCTGCCACGGACGGTATAACGTACTTGCAAATTTTCTATCGTTGCCACGGACGGTGTGCGGTACTTTGCAAATTTCCTATCGCTGCCGCGTGTGATGATTTGCCACTTTTCTACTGCTGCCGTAACGGTGTATGAAGATTTAGAAGAGCTGACTTAATGCGCGTTCCGACGGAAAAAGAAAACGTCTTCGGGGTCACCAGAATGTGGGGGCTCCTAGCCACAGCTCACAATAGGAGTCCCTCGTGTGTATCGTATACCTGGCACACTACCAAGTGTATTAGCCACGATATTACTCAGGCCAGTTGTACTCAACGGTCCTAACTGGTCGACTCAAAGGTTGCAATTTGGTGGATTAAAATAAAAGGTCCTCTCTGGGCAGCGGTCGAGTTTCAACTGACTATTTATTTACAAGTAATATACGATTACACTTAAATTCACTATAGTGCAATTTACAAAAAGTATTGCCCTAGTTGCAATCAGGGTTCGTCCAAATAGAATGTTCCGAATTAAAAAAAATAATATATGAACATGATATCACTACACTACTGAACAATTCACAACAAATTCGATGTATGTTGCTTTAACAACAACAAATTTCGAGTGTTCCTACTGAAACACCCACATCTCCCCAGATATTGAAAATTTATTTTCTCAAAATTTAGCAAGCAATCACCCCTTAAAAAGTTGCCGCCACCTATAAACCAAACATCGATGAACATCGAGACAGCGAACACTTTCGAAACTTGTCACTTGGGAACAAGTTCAGCTATGTACTCGCTATCTGTAAATACGTGTGAGGTATTCTCATTTCTTTCTTGCTCGTACTGAAATGCATCCATCTCATCCGCACTCTTCGACATGAGAGATCTCCTATCGCGCATTGTATTTGAAATTGGAATGAGCAAGAACAAGATGACAATACGTGCACTCAGTGAACAGTGAGTTTGAAGTCAGTATGAAGTAGAGCCTACTGGTCATCGATGAAGGGTGGATCTGAATTGCATACGAAGTCCAACGGAACAATCATCGGGGATCGGTACAATGGATTTACACATGAAATGTTTTCTACCACTAATCGAATAATGGAGGGATGGAATTGCATAAGAACTCTGTGTATTACTTACCGGTCGACACTGTATCGATCCTTATGGGTGAATGGGATTTTGGTGCTCGTCGACTAGTGCAATCGAAATACGACTTGCATTGCACTAGTCGGCAGAGTTATGGGTTCCGGGATCAGTTTCGCGTAGAGATTACCGAACTGCACAGTTAAACGTCTCAGTTTGTTCTGGCATTTACATGTCGGGTCGGTACGCACTTGATGATCGGATGTATAAGCTTTCGGCGATCATACTTTAGTCATTCTCACTCACTTAAGGCGGAAGAGGTCAGCATGTTTAAAATATTTACTTTTCCTTTTAACCCTCAATATCGCCACGAAGTCAAGCGCGAGGATGAGAAAGAGCGGTAAATGAAATTAACTGCAGAAGAATTTTGGAACGAAACTGGCTCGATGAAAAATTTTGAAGATATTTATATTATACATTTCCAAATTTAAATAAAAAATCTGCCAACAGTCTGGGCGCAACTTTATTATTTTTTCGGTAGAAGTTCGGAACGAGTTTAATTTTGAGATGCGGTGTTGGTTACTATGTGACTGAAAACCCAAAAAAAAGTTCGGGAAGCGGTTAAAATGGGGTCGCGCTAGAATACTTACGCCGCTGCCTCATATAACATATGAATTACATAATTGGGTCATACACCGGGAAGATATTTTTGTTTCTTTCGATGCCATTATTGGTAAATTTTGTTACGTCATAAAGTGCGTCTGATGTATCTTTACCGGTTCTAAATCCATATTGGTTATCTGCAAGGAATTTATTTTGGTCAAGATATTTCATGATTCGATGTTTAATACATTTTTCAAACACTTTGCTGATGCTTGATACAAATGAAATTGGCCTATAGTTAGAGGGATCTAGTCTGTCTTTGTCTTTATGTAGTGGTGTAATGCTGGCAATGCACTGGGGAAAATGCCAGTATACAGAGACTTATTGAAGATTTTTTAATTAATTAAGTAAAGTGGTTGTGGGAAAATGTGTGGGAATTTTCAATACAATCCGTGGGAAAATTGATCTGGAATTCCCTTATTCGTGGAATTTTAAACTACAACACCTCATAACACTCGATTCAGTAGAGATTTTGCCGTCATCTTGCGATTTGGAAAACTCAGTCCTGTATGGAGAATCTAGTATATTTGCGAAATGGCGAGATTTCGAGGCAATGAAAACATAACATTAAGGGCTCATATACCCCTGAAATTTTCAAAAAACTGGTTTTTTTTTTACAGATTTTTATTTTTTATACTTAAAAGAAATTAAAAAAAAATTAGAATTTAGAAAATTCCACTCCATTACAAAGTTATAGCAATAAATGTGACCAGACATCGATTTGTAGCGACTTCCTGGCTAATTGCCGCGCCACTCTCAACGGCAGCGTTTAGCATTTATTTTTTCGCAAAAGCTGGGTTTCATAGAAAACAAGGTCATTTATGGGACCATCTGTGAAAAACACGACGATCCAAGAGGAAGAAGGTGTACAGTACGAAGCTGGAATGGGAGACTAGCCGTAACTACACGTTGTGCCTACCAAAAACTTTAAACGCATTTATCTCGAAACCATGTTTTTAGACATGGTCGGCACGATAACTCAGTTAATTTTCAATATTTTCCACCTTTTATTTTTTTTTTGATTTTGATAACTATTTTGTCTATAGTCTGACGAGAGGTTTTTTTAATTTTTTGCTTGGAAATTTTTTTATAAATTATTAAACGCAAATTTTTTTTAAAAAACTGATTATTAAAGTTTGAAATACGGTAACTTATTTATTTTTGAAAAAAAAAAAATCCCTGCGTCAGACTATAACTACTACATTACTTTACAAGATTCTTTTTTATTTTTGCAAATTGAATTATTTTTGGTGAAGTTATGATGCCGACCAGAAGGCGCCATGGTTTTCATAAGTAGTCCATTTATACTCGTAAAAAACAATGCTAATATTAAAAAAAAAAAAAATTTTTTTTTCTTATAGTTGAATAGTTAATAATATATGTGAACTCAACAATTACATTTTTTTTCACTATATAACCTTTATAATAATTTTTCAAATTTACTCAGTTTTCAGCGTGTGCAGGGGTATATGAGCCCTTAAATAGTGTTTTGATAGTAGCGAAGAATTTCAAAATCTGGACATAAATTAGGTGCGTTTTAATGCTCTCCAGAGTAGGATAGGATAGCATAAAAAATTTATATACAAAATAACAAAAACATTGCTGTTTTTACGATTCTTTATAACTTTTTTCCATAGATAGTAGGCTACATTAGAGAATTTATCGCGCATAGTTCACCCAGTGAGCTCACTGGGTAACTATTCCGGTTAAAATCTATATTCTATGGAAAAAAGTAATAAAGAATCGTAAAAACAGCAATGTTGTTGTTATTTTGTATATAAATTTTCTATGCTATCCTATCCTACTCTAGAGAGCATTAAAACGCACCTATTATTACTTTATTATTTCAATAATACAGTATTATGATCGATTTATAAAAAAAAAATTTCCTACCCTCAAAATTTTTTTTTTCACATTTAATGACTATAGTAGACACGAAAAAAGCAAAAAAAATTTCAGTACGTCCGTCCGCCGTACGCCGTACGTCTTATGAATAAACTGGGTAGGCCCCTTGAAGTAACAATATTTTGAAGGGTAGGGTTGTGAGGGGGGAAGTGTGGGAAGCGTTTTAGACGGAAAATTTTGGTTTCTAGATCTCAGCAACCGCTTACGCTAGGAAGCTGAAACTTAGTACTTATATGTATAGAGCTTTGATAGTGCACCCATTTGCAAAAAAAGGCCGATATGGGTGAAGGGGTGTGGGAGTGGGGGGAAAAATAATGCGACCAAAACGCAAGAAAGCCGAGATCGACACATTCTAATATCCATGTCTTCTAAACGGTTAATGTCACGAAATTAAAACTTCTCTAGGTATACTAGGACAATAGATCGGAAACAAATTTTTAAGTGGGGGCAGTGGCGTACGGGGGTGGGGGGTGAAAAACGTAAGATTACTATATCTCACGAACCAATTGCACTAGACAAATAAAATTCGGTTTGTGTATAAAGGTTGACAAATGAAGTTTGATGAAAGCACAATTTTTTAAGGGGGCGGTGGAGCATGAAAGTGCAGGGGATAAGAATTTTTCTAAAAAATCACGTCTCATATCTTAAGAACAGTGTAAGATAGTGTAGTGGCGTTTAACGATATTTTAAATTTTTCTCGTTAACTGAGTATTATTTTCACCACTGTCAACTTAACTATTATTTTCAGACGGCTTTATGGATTTGTTTTGGTTTCAATCGAAGTCGTCAGCGAATTCGTGCAAAATAAAATGAGTTCGATGTTTCTTCAGTCCAACACTATCAGTTGAATGAATTATAACTTGAAAACTAATCAATCGATTATTAATTATTTTCAAAAAAAATAAGATTCATAAATAATTTTGAATAACTATTTCAATAACAAAATTTTTATCAGTTTATATTTTTTTTGAGAAATTTAACTTTTTATAAAATTAAATAGAATTTGATTTTTAAAGTTATGTGCAGTTCTTATAATATATCTATCAAATGTTGTTAAAAAATCAAAATATAATTTTAATTTAATTGCAATTTAATTGATACGAGTTTATTTAATTATTGGTTTAAAGAATAATAAATAAATGTCAAGAAGAAATTAAGAAGAGGCTATTTACGACTAGATCTCTACAACCCCGAAACCCAGCACGTTTCAACGTTCTGCTCTGCAATATTATTCGACTGAATTTTTCAACAAACAGCAACATCATCATCACCGTATTAAAAAAAATTTATTAAGAAGAATGAATCGCAATTTCAATCTATGAAGAGTTACTATTTAATCAATTAATCGTCAACACACACATCGTCCAATCACATCGTCCAATTTGGAAATTTATAGCCCAAGCTACGCGGAGAGAAGGGCAGAAAAGATTTGAAGTGGAACAAGACTTAACAAAGAAAAAGAAAGAATTTATTTGTAAGTAAATTGATTGATTGATTTTACTTTATTATTTTAATAATAAAGTATTGTTATCGATTTTTAAAAAAAAAAAATTTGCTACCCTGAAAATTTTTTTTTCCACGTTTCATGACTAATAGACACCAAAAAAGCAAAAAAAAAATTTCAGTCCGTCTGTGCGCCGTACGCCGTCCGCCGTACGCCGTTCGCCGTTCGCCGTACGCCGTTCGCCGTACGCCGTCCGCTGTACGCAAAATGGTATGAGGACTAATATCTCTCAAACTCTTTGAGCTATTATGTTGAATGTTTTTTTGTTGGTAGACTGAGCAGACCCCTTCAAGTGGCCACCTTTTGAGAGGTGCGTGTGTGAGGGGGGAGGTGGGGGGAGCATTTTAGACGGAAAATTTTGGTTTCTAGATCTCAATAACCGCTAAGGCTAGGAGGCTGAAACTTAGAATTTGTATAGAGCATCGATAGTGGACCCATTTGCAAAAATATTGTTGATATGGGTGAAGGGTTGTGGGAGTGGGGGGAATAATAATGCGTCCGAAACGCTCGAAAGCTGAGATCGAGACAGTCTAAAATCCATATCTCCTAATCGGTTAATGTCACGAAATTAAAAATTAATGAACATATGTGGGCATACTAGAAGAATAGATCCGAAATAAATTTTTGAAAGGGGGCACTGACGTACGGGGGTGGGAGTCGAATAATTTAAGATTACGATAACTCACGAACCAATTGCACTAGACAAATAAAATTTGGTTTCTGTATAAAGATTGACAAATAAAGTTTGATCAAAGTAAAATTTTTTTAAAGGGCGGTGGAGCATGGAAGTGGAGGAGGTAAAATTTTTTTTAAAAAATCACGTCTCATATCTCAAGAACAGTGTAAGGTAGATGCTTAAAATTTTTACCAGAAGTAGGCCTAATAGACCCCCAGCAGGAATGAGGGTGTAGAGGGTAAGGGTGGGGGTGGGTGAAAAGTAAAAAGTTCCGATTTTTATATCTCGAGAACTTATAATGATATAAAGCTGAAACTTGATAATTAGATAGAGCTATAGTAGTAGAATGTTGGAAAAATATAATTTTTTATAGGGATAGTTTGGTACGGGGGTGGGGGGTGTTTTTCCTAACTATAGAACGGCTTATGCTAGAAAGTTGAAATTCGGTATGTATATATAAATTAACTAGGAAAGTAATTTTGACTAAAAAAAAAATCAAAATCTATTGGCGTTCGGAAGTGGGGCGAAAAAATTATTAGTGAAAATGGAATGCATATATTTTCACGATTTTCGTCATATCTATTAGGTCTTTCCAAATATTGAATTAATTTTTTTTGTATGGATTTTTCATATAAATAAATAGAAAGTGTTTTCAGGATTTTTTGATATTCGACCCCCAAGGTGGTGTCAAGGGGATGTATACATTTTTACGAATTCAGCCGTATCCCTCAGGTCTGATTAGATATCGAATAACTTTTCACTTCCACGGGCTTACTTAATAATCATCTAAAACCCATTTTCAAGTTTTTTCCTTTTTCAACCCCTAAGAGTGTAAAAACGGGTTGAACACGTTTTCACGAATTCCGTCATATCTCTTAGGAGTGATAAGACATCGGATTGGTTTTTACTTCCTCTGGCTTTCTTTATATACATCTATAAACACTTTTCAGGATTTTTGGATATTCAAACCCAAAGTGGGTGCAAGGGGGTTGCATATGTTTTCACAAATTCTTACATATTTCTTAGTTCTAATGAGATATCGAATTAATTTTTACTTCCGAAGGCTTCCTACATAATCGTCAAAAAGTTGATTTCAGGATGTTTGTTATTCAACTTCAATAGGACGTATGGCTTTCGACATATTTCTCAGGATTGATGAAATATTAGATTGGTTTGCACTTCCACAGACTTTTTATATAATCACCTGCAAACGCATTTCCGATTTCAATGGCTCAAAACCAAATCACGAAAAACGTCCTAATCACGTAACAACTGATATTATACTACGACTTAGACCTTGTTCCGGAGTATGACCCAATTATGTAATTCATATGTTATATGTGGCAGCGGCGTAAGTATTCTAGCGCGACCCCATTCTAGCCGCTTCCGGAACTTTTTTTTAGGTTTTCAGTCACATAGTAACCTACACCGCATCTCAGAATTAAACTCGTTCCGAACTTCTACCGAAAAAATAATAAAGTTGCGCCCAGACTGTTGGCAGATTTTTTTTATTGATATGAGTTTTACTACGCAAATTATTGCCAATCAGTGTTATTTGATTATTCTTAGGTGTTTGGATTGAATTTAGTCGAATTCTACAATAATTTCTTTACGGTCAGTTTTATTTAATTTTTAAAAGAACTCATTGAGAATTAATCTTTTAAGTTATATTTACGGTGATAGAAATGTTTCTCGTTTATGTATTGACGGTTTTTTTTTCCCATTAGAAAAGTTAAACTCTACTTTTAAATTATGATTGGGGGCGGAAATGCAACCGTACCTGGGCCCTCTCCTAGAGCGGAGAAGAATTCTTACTCAAATTTAGGGCCTTCTGGAATGGCAGCAGCTGCTATACAGAAGATCCAATTCTGGACGTATAATTCGGCTGCATGGTTTCGTATTTTAGACAGCCAGTTCGCTGCAGCGAACATATTTGTCGAGGAATTCGACCACGCTATAAGCATGTTGAACGCCAGTGAATGTTCTCAAGCTATGGACTTTATCGAGAACATTCCTGCTTCGGATCAATACACTTACTTTAAAAATCAGATGATTCTTCGGTTTGGAGAATCAGAAGACTCCAAACTACAAAAATTGTTAAATAGGTTGGATTTGGGAGATAAAAAACCCTCACAACTCCTCTGTCTAATGAAGTCTCTGGCCGGATCAAATTTTGGTGATGTTGCTTTACAAAAATTGTGGATACAAAGTCTACCTCAACAGGTTAAAGCTATTCTAGCGGCCAGTACAGCTCCTGTAGAGGAACTTAGCAGAATTGCAGATCGTATTATGGAGACAACAATTTCTGCATCAAACCAGCTCCTTTAATAAAATCGATTGAATCGGTTTCTTTGCAATCGCTGCAATAACAATTGACGATTATTACGAAAAAATTAGCTAAATTAGAATCAACAAATCAGTCAAAAAATAATGAAAAGAAAGAGTTCAATAAGAACAGGAACATTAGATCTAAATCCAATGATTGGAAAACTCAATTATCAGATTCTACTTTCTGCTTTTATCACGAGCGCTACGGGCCCAAAAGTCCATAAATGCGTTCAGCCATGCAATTATTCAGTTTCAAAAAACTAAGCAAAGGGTTAGTTGTGGCGAGTACTGATACCTTAAATTCTACTAATCGCCTTATAATTTTCGAACCATTATCCTCATTAAATTTTTAATTGATACTGGTGCTCAGGTAAAAGTTTTACCCAATAAACAAATTTAAAATTCATTTAAGGATTGCCAACTTTTTTTAACGGTAGCAAATATATCTAAAATTTCTACTTACGAATACCGCTCAGTTAAATTATCTCTTCAACTCCGCAGGATTTTTAACTTCGAGTTTATTTTAGCTGATTTACACAGACCAATTATCGGTGCTGATTTTCTACGAGCTTTTGGTTTGGTTGTGGATATCAAACGAAAGAATCGCCTACAAACCCATTTCTCAATTTTTGGATATTCAACCCCCAAGGGCTTGCATATGTTTGAAATTGTTGCCATTCCTTAGTTCTGATGAGATATGAAATTGGTTATTACGGCATTTGATGTAATGACCTAAAAACCAATTTCACTGTTTTTCGAATTTCAAGAACAAAGAAAGTGTGAAGGGTTTGCTTACGTTTTCACAAATTTTTCAAAATCCCTCGTGACTCAGGAGATATCAAGTTGCCTCTTATGAAATCGTTTAAAACCCTGTTTCACAATTTTTTCGAAATTCAAACCCCAAGTGGAAGTAATGGCTTTGTATACGTTTTAACAATTCGTCATATCTCTTAAGATTGGGCTTTTAGTGTACATAATATACCGAAATTTGAATTATCTACACGGCCTTTTTCAATGTCTATTTTAAATTACAATCTCTATTTTAAATATTTTTATTTTAACTTTCCAAGAAACGTCATAATCTCGAAACAACTGATGGTATACTCTGACATTGACCGCCCCCGAACTTTGACCCGAAAAATAATAAAGTTTCGCCCAGACCATTGGCAGCTTTTTTTTAAGCAACTCGATCACTGTGCTGCTATCTATAACTATTATTGACATACGCAAAACCAACCCTGTAAATTATTACAACTGGCGTTCCGAAATCTTTTTAAGTGTGTTGTTGCTTCATTATTGCATATATTCAGGAGAATTTCAGTAAATATATGAACCGTGGTGAAAACTGTGTTGGAATTAAGGTCGCCAGATTGGGCTATTTACCGCGATTTGGGCTATTTAAATATTCAATTCGCGGGTTCAAATTTCAAAAAGCTACTTATAGCTTTTTGGGCTATTCGGCCAACGCAAATTGTGTTAGTTAGTTTAGTGTTAGTTTATAACAGCCGATTTACGAGGAAAAAATAGAAATATAAAAATTAAAAAACTGAATTTTATTCGTCTCTTGGGTTAAATCTGCTAGTGTTACTGGCTCAAATACAACATTGGCAAACTATGTCATATCACAAATCCTGTTGCCACTAAATGTTCGGTTCTCTCTAATGAAAAATAATACTTCACACGATATCTATCTGGTGTTTGCAAACTAAAATTCATTTAGAATCGGTTCATTACTTGTTGACTTTCTACAAATGAACCACTTTCTTTCAAGTTAAGGACACCCATCGAAATATAACATACAAGAGATAATAGATTTACCAATATTGATGACTGTCGTAGAGTTCAATTTTTTCAAAATTTATTAAACATCATTTTTGCTTGATTGGTGGGTTACAGACATGTGTTGAAAAAATTAAAGTTATTGTTACATGTATACACTTATTATTAGTATTAAAGTTTCCAGAGAACTGCAGTCACGATCGGCTGCAAGCCAATCGTATAATACTCTAGATGAATACTGAACTCCGATTTATATTGTAGTTGGGGATAAAGTAGAATTACGTGTGTGCATGTTGTATGTCCTTTATTAAGTACTGCCATTAGATTGCTACTCAAAACTAAAAGACAATATTCAGAGTTTAATTTCATATCTTGAACTGGGTAAGTCATCGAAAAAAAATGTCCTTTTTGAAGGACTTTCACATGGGAGGTGCAGGAAGGACTCACTCGATTTCTTACATATTTATCCTTTTCCTTGGAACCATTTAAAAATGAACGTGTACAAAATTTCAAATTCGTAGCTTGAAGCGTTCAAAAGTTATCGAAAAATACTGTTGAACACGTGTCTTAAGGACATTTTGTATGGCACCTACCAGAAGGAGTAAAAGGATTTCGCTGATTAGTAAACTCGAACTTCGTTTTTACTCAAAACTAATTTGTACAAAATTTCCAATTCATAGCTAAAAGATTACTTGAGTTATAGTAAGTTCCGTAAATTAAGTGAAGTCGTTTTGACAGGATATTTGTATGGCAGCTACACGAAGGACTAATAGGATTTTCTTCATAATCATACAATTAGCTCCAACTATTGGAAAAATAATACATACAAAATTTCAAAGACGTAGCTTAAACCGTTCTGAAGTTATCGGCCAATATTCTTAACCACGTGTTTTAAGGACATTTTGTATGGCAGCTACCAGAAGGAGTAAAAGGATTTCGCTGACTAGTAAAGTCGAACTTTCTTTTCACTCAAAACTAACTTGTAAAAAATTCCGAATTCGTAGCTAAAAGATTACTTGAGTTAAAGTGAGTTTTGTAAATTAAGTGAATACGATTGATTTCATCTAGAGTACAAAAACAATAACCTTGTAACATCGTAGATAGGTCCATGTACTTTTCGCATATTCTAGACATTTCTCGCATATAATAGTTACTTCATGCGCATTTCACACAAACAACCGAATATGCTGGAAATCTCTCGACTCACCACATGCAATATATAAGCGCTGCAGAGCCCGGGGATAAGTTTTTCTGCTGCGAGAATGAAACGACGATCAGTTCTACGCTAAAGAGTATTTTTTAAGTGATTTTCATCGATAACAGCGATCAGTAGTAAATGAAATCGAACTGTGTTTTACTTGAAATCCCGGCGAACCTCAAGCTCGCAACATTGTATGACGCTAATCGGGAGGCGTCTTGATCTTCTTTAGACTCAGGATCTAATCGCTTAGGCGAAGGTGATTATGAGATGCTGACATTATTATATATTGATGTGCATCTTGTAACATAAACTAATACTCGTATACGAGTATATTATTATTCATAAAAGCAAAAAGAAATATTTTATTGATGCCTGATAACTTAAGGCCGGTTTACATGACGATTGCAAATAATTTTTACTGAGATTGTGAGGGAGAAGGATTATCTCTAATGAGAAACTAATCAGGATTGAAACGAACAGATAGTATATCCAGCAAAAAATATTGACGATATTTCTGTGAATGTGTTTGTGCCAACATTTTTTGCAGTGGTTGCTTCTACTCCATTGAAAATTCGATAAGCTAGAATTATGAAAATTACAAATTATCTTTCGTGAATAATTTGATTATTGCACCTAATATTTTTAGAGAAGACTTTTAAAATTGTGATAAATGCGAATTTATATATTCGCACACATATTTACATTACAGTGTTTCTTAAGAATTCTGGAGCACAGTTTGTCGTCGGAATCGCAATTATGTTACATTTAAGTAGGTCTGATAAATTTCAAAGTTGAGCGCGGTATTTGGGCTACAAATCTTCGTGCTATTGGGCTATTTCATCAGTTCACTCCGCGGGTTTTGCAGCCAACTATCTGGCAACCTTAGTTGGAATGCTTAAAAATTATCATATTTATGAAATTAGACTTTGAAGTAGGGATGGGAATCGATTGTTGCAAGATCGATTATTTTAAAACATTCGATTAAGATCAATCGAATAATTGATGCCTTTTAATCAATTAATCGATTAATCGCGCAATTTGTAAGTCCAAGGGTGTCGTATACGTATACGTAGACTTTATAGGTAGATTTGACTTGAATTATCATTATACGTTTAACATTGGGATTGTTGTAGACGGCAACGAACGGAACGAAGTAAAACAACGGATCACACTAGCAAATAAGGCGTATTTCACGGTCCTCCCGATCTTAAAATCGAAAAAAGTGCACAGGCTGAGCAAACTTCGCATATAAAGGGTTTTCCAATAGGGACTTGACAACTTTGAATTCAATTTGTGAACGCACCCTTTCACTAATCATCGAACTGTCACTGTCAATTTATTCAGTAAACTTAACATTTTTATCATGGTAAAGTACACGAAGGAACAACGTCTGCAAATTATAAAAATTTACTACAGAAATTCGGAGTCGGTGACCGCTACTTTAAGAGCGTTAACTCCGATTTTCGGTCGTAATTCTCGCCCTAGTAGACAGGCAGTAACAAGTTTAGTGCAAAAATTTGAGTCTACATATTCGTTGTGTGATGTTGCCGTGCCAGTGAGACAACGGGTTGGTCGAAGTGTCGAAAATATCGCTGCCGTTGAAACGTCCGTAGCAAATGATCCAAATCAGTCAATTCCACGGCGTTCTCAAGTGTTGGGCATCGCCCAGACCACGTTATGGCGAATTTTGCGTAAGGATCTTGGTTTACACCCATACAAGATCAAGCTGACTCAAGAATTGAAGCCGATGGACCATTTGAAGCGACGTACGTTCTCCGATTGGGCTCTGGAAAAGATGCGCCAAGATGATCAATTTCATCGCAAAATCATCTTCAGTGACGAAGCTCATTTTTGGCTCAGTGGGTTCGTCAATAAGCAAAATATGCGTTATTGGTCCGGTGAAAATCCACATGTGCTTCATGAAAGACCACTTCATCCACAAAAAATAACTGTTTGGTGCGGTTTGCATGCTGGCGGCGTCATAGGGCCATATTTTTTCGTCGACGATAATGATCGTCACGTTACTGAGAATGGTAATCGTTATCGCGCCATGATTACCGATTATTTTTGGCCCGAATTGGAAGATATGGACTTGGACAACATGTGGTTTCAACAGGACGGTACCACAAGCCACACAGCACACGTTACAATCGATTTATTGAAGAGTAAGTTTGATGAGCGTGTTATCTCAAGAAATGGACCAGTCGATTGGCCGCCTCGTTCGTGCGATTTAACGCCTCTGGACTTTTTTCTTTGGGGCCACGTCAAGTCGTTGGTCTATGCCAACAAGCCGACGACGTTGGAAGAGCTCAGAGCCAACATTGAACACGAAATAGCAGCCATTTCGGCCGAAATGTGTGGCCGAGTCATCGAAAATTGGGTCCAACGAATCGACCGCTGCAAACGTGCCCGCGGTGGCCATATGAACGAAGTCGAGTTCCATTCATAAATGTTTTGATTGTACTTCAACCCGATAATAAAGTTTTTGAAATATCTCAAATGGTTTGCATTTTATTTTGAAAAAAAGTTGTCAAGTCCTTATTGGAAAACCCTTTATAAGACCATAATAAGACCTGTGCTACTATATGCAAGCGAAACGTGGACTCTCACCCAAGCGTCTGAAAAATGAATAGACGCTTTTGAACGACGAATTCTTCGAAGAATTTTGGGACCAGTAAGAGAAGGTACTGAATGGCGTATCCGGTACAACAACGAGTTGTATAACATCTACGACGACCCATCCGCATCGACTCTTATAAAATTTCGTAAGCTACAATGGGCAGGCCATGTGGAGCGAATGGACGACGGAAGAATTCCCTAACGCACACTGAAAGGTAGAGCTCATGGCAAACGAGCGGTGGGAAAACCGCGGAAAAGATACGAGGACTCAGTTGACGCAGATTGCAGATCGCTTCTTAGATGCACAAATTGGAGGACGCGGGCGCTGAACCGAGATGACTTCAGACAGTGTATCCTGCAGGCCCTGGCCCGATTTTGGCTGTCGCGCCATTGATGATGATGATTGTTGTGCATATATTGTCGTACATATAGCGGTAAATGTACATAGAAAAGATATTAAATTGTGCATATTAATATTTATATGAAGAATTTTTCTATCTTCTCCTCACTGTCTTACATGTGGAGCTAAATATCCGTTAAATTTCCAAATAAGTGCATGGCTTTGGTTATAAAATAACACGTTGTACATACATTTGCGGATGAATGTGAAAAGGTCAAGATATTAATTAATTAATTTATTACCATAATGTTACAAAAGCCTTCTGATCACCTATCTGCACACAGGAAAGATCTTGTCAAAACACTTCTAGTATATCTTCTTCTACAGTATTGTTGCAAATAATTATTTAACAGTCTAAATTCATCATCGAGTTTTAGTAATTTATAGTCTTCAACAATAATGTCCTTTCAATGAATAGTTCTCACTTTCTTGTTGATTTTGGTATCTATGTACAGTGCATTCCGTTTATAATTGACTCAATACCCATATAATAGGATAAGTGCATTAAATTTTACTGGAAAAGGGTTTTAGAATTATGTTATAAAGTTATTATAATAGAAAGAGGTGTCCAGTAAGTAGGTAAGGAGATAAGCATAAAAATAAGTAGATGTACTTACTTTTAGCTAGAGTTGGTGATTCAGTCCCAAATTTGAGACCGGAGAAAACAGCAGGAGTAAAATAATTCCTATAATTTGACATAGCCAGCAATTTTCCCAACAAAGTTTTGCTTGCTGGGTTGTTATTACCAAACGTGTTTTGCTGGATCTCTTCATGAATGCACAATTTTTTTCTGTTGCAGCTAATTTCGTAGTAAAATATTGCCAAATCTGTCGAACATCGAATCTTTTTACTGTTGATATTTGGTCGATTAATTAACGTTAACTAATCAATTATGTCGATTAATCAACATCACTTATATCGATTGATAAAATTGATTTTTTTAGAAAAAATAATCGATTAATCGATTAATTGAACCGAAATCGAACAACCCTACTTTGAAGTCCCAGCGTATCAAGAGATTTTCGATTTTCGCGTTTGCTTTTTGTCTAGCCTAGTTCGGACTGCGGGGAGAATAATGCCACCCATATAAAATGCATGTAAAAAAAAGTGGGTAGAATTCTGTCACCTCGATTTTCGCGTTGGCTTTCTGTTTGGTGATACCATTGTATTTATATATTATAGTAGTATCACTAAGCTCGCTTCGATGTTTTAACCGGCTTACACTAGAGGCGCTGCATGTGCTTTGCCAATTCCCTCTTATCCTACGCGTTCGTTTTATCAGTTCATTCATTTGCTCTTTCTACTATCCAAGAAGTTGATTGGTTCCCGTGCGGCGCGCGGGGAAATTGTGTAGTGGAATCTTTCTCTGTCAGTCAATCTCATATGGCTTAGGCGATGTCGAATTTCAATTTCTTGCTGTGCAGACTGGGCGGGGAGAGGAAAGTGGAGGCTCATGTCTCGCTTTTATATTTTTTTCCATCGTTTAGACGAATATTTTTGCCAGACTATCGTTTTCCCGGAAATTTTTGAACTTTAGGAATTTCGACATTTCGGTTTTTAAATCCTGCAAAATTATTTTTTTTGCAATGATATTATTTTTTGTATGGAAAATAATAGTTCGACTGGTCCAATGAGAAATATTAATTCTGTTTGCAACACTTCTGTGTAAAATCGTAGTGAGCGAGATAGTGTCAAAATCTCGTTTTCTGAAATACCGACTTCACTCAATTTGTGAAAATGGTATCATTTAGCCACGAAGTTGAAATTTTGTACAAATTTGTTTTAACTGAAAATTAACTTCAAGTTTATTAGTTAGCGAAATTCCTTTACTTTTTCCGAAAACTAACATACAAAAAATCCTTAAAACACGTGTTCAAAAATATTGGCCGATAAATTCAGAATGCTAAAAGCTTGAAATTTTTTCAGAATTACGCATAATTAACTACCTAAGAATAATAAAGTTGCGCCCAGACTTTTTGCAGATTTTTTTATACGACTATCATTTTGTTCGACTTGCAAAGTCGCGCAATTTCTCGACGGAGTGAAGTCGTAATGTAATGAAGTGTAACAAGATCGGGTCAAAATCTCATTTTATAAAATACCGACTTACGCAACTAAGTTAGAGCTGCGCATCTTAACGGTTAGGTTAAAAAATTTTCCCGTTTCCCAAAATCACTATTGCCAAAATCCCGTTTTTATGGATAATATAAATGCCCGGGCCCGAGCAATAAACCTTAATTTAATACATTAGATTTCTTTTTCATTTTCACCACTGTTTTGAATTTTTCACAAATATGTTTTTTATTCACACACACAGTTGAGGCAAGTAGAATGACACCCCAAGTGTTAAAATCGGTCAGGTCGCGTCCAAACTACGAATGAACATACAAATTTTTGGTGAAACAATAATAAATAAATAATAAACACATTTTTAGTCGAATAAAAAACGGGGATATAATTTTATAATTTTAAA